>JAKSZP010003508.1:0-23808 GCA_022478985.1 Massospora cicadina | reverse complement strand
GTTGTCTCTCTTGGGGTATCAAGTTCCCTTAATTTTATCTGATCATGCTTCCACTCAACGTCAGTTATGTCTTCTAGAAGGAACTAAAAGTTCTTATTCACTTCAGTATCAGGTTGAAGATCCTCATGTAAAATTACCTCCTACCAAGGCTGATATTGAAGAGGAAATGTCTATTTTTTCTCCTGAGAAATTAGTTATTCCACCAAAATCACAAGTGATCATTAATACTTCTTTGCACTTTTCAATTCCCAAGGGGCATTTGCTACAAGTCCAGGGCACTGTTAATCCTTCTTCCAAAGAACTCTTGCCTTATTCTAAATTTTGGATTATGCTTATTCAGGCTCTTTATCTGTCTTACTAGCAAACCTTACTGATGTGACAAAACCGGTAGATTGAGAGCGCCTGATTGCTTGTGTCAAGCTGTTACCCTTATCTCATATCTATGATGTTAAACCCTTTGGGAGTTTACAAGACTTTGGATTGGAGAGTGATCAGGAAATCCTTACTGTGGGATCTGCTATCGGGAAACATCTCTCTAAGGAACAGGAGAAAAAAGTGCTTCAATTATTAGATGAATAATCCGACATTTTTGCTAGGCATACTTACAATTTTGGGAAGATGAAAGGTGTAGTGCAGGGGTGGAAAGCGAGTCAGTTGGGCGTACAGCTACAACCTGAAGTTTGCGGGTTCAATTTCCACCCTTTTGCACATTGATTGGGGTGCCAGCTGAAGGAAGCTATTGGCGGTTAGTTGGTATAATAACACGAAAACCTTACCCATGACATAACCAGAAAAATTTGAGTCCCGATCTGGAGGTGAAAAAAGATTTCTATGACAGAGTTGACCCTGCTCAGGTTTCATGTTAATACTTTCTTTCTCTATTTTGGTAGTCATCCCCTGGTCAGCTTGCCTCAAATAAATAAAAAGGTGTAGTGCACACTGTTGAAACTGGTGATCACATTCCTATCTGTGCAAAGCCCTATCATAAATCCAAAGTAGAAGAAGCCCAGATTTCTAAGGAGTTAAATCAAATGCTGGAGGCTGGATTATTGAAACCCTCCAATAGTCCCTGGGCATCCCCATTATTGTTGGTTAAGAAGAAAGATGGTTCTCATCAAGTCATGATGTGTTATTGTCAATTGATTGCTATTACCCAATGGGACTGTTATCCCTTACTTAGGAATGATTCTCTTAGATTGTTGGCTGGATCTACCTATTTTTCGGCCATGGACTTAGCCAGTAGATATTGGCGAATCGAACTGTCTCCAGAAGGCATGCCAAGTGTGCACTGATATTGAGTGAAGGGTTGTTTGAACCAACTCACATGCCTCAAGGCCTAAGCGATGCCCCCACAACTTTCCAAAGGGCCATGGACAGTATGCTCCGGGATTTAAAGCTTACTTGTGTTCTGGTATATCTTGATGACATTACTGTGCTTTCCAAAACCTTTACTGAGCATTTAAACCATTTAAAAAAAGTATTCAGCCAAATTTGGGGCTCTTCCTTAAAGCTCAAGCCCTCCAAGTGCTCATTCTTTCAAAATGAAATGGACTTCTTAATAAACCAGGTTTCACTTAAAGGGATTTGACCCCTTGTGGACAAAGTTCAAGCCATCCAACGGATGCCTCCTCCCTCTTTTTTTTAGTACTAGACGGTCCCAACCCAAGGGGGGGATTCATCGATGTTTATTGGATTACGCCTGGGCTCCTAAGAGCCTGAGGCGAGGGAAGGGGAGGAGGAGGCATCGAGAAAGGGAGGGGGTTTGCGCGCCAGAGCCGTGCTGCAGTGACAACTGAGCGGGGGAGGGGTTGGCGACATAGTGCAGACCTTCAGGGCCATCTCAAAGTGTACCTGAAAGTGGGTGATCATGTGTGGAAGTGTCCTCACCTGCTGGTCAAAGGCAGCACGAAGGAAGGAGTTGTGGATGGTCCAGATGGCTGAGGCATAGGCGAGGACATGGAGGGGTCGGTGGCAACCAGGCGATGTCTGCTCAAACATGAGGTCTTGCACAGGATGTCCAGACCAGGGCTGAGCATGGAGGAGCTCGCGGGCCTTTGGCCAAAATGCGGCGACACCTGGACAGTTGAAAAAACGATGGAGGTGGGAGTCAATAGGCTCCACACAGTGGGGGCAGCTTCGGTGCTGGAAGGTAGGGCCAGTCCGGTCCCCTGTCCTGTATGAACAGTGGAGTACCCTCCATAAAGTGTTGGACACCTTTGCTGACAGGATGGGGTGATAGACACCTTCCACAATTCCTTAAGGTCAAATCTCACGGAGGGAGGAAGGAGCTCAAGGAGTCTTGGGCGGATGGGAGGACGATCTTGGGGGTTGAGGCGAGTTGTGACAACTTGTCCATTGTGCACAATTGCATGGCGACGGGGGCTGAGGCCAGGGCCTTCCCTTCTGTATGGGAAGGCATGGTGGATCCGCGCGCCTACTCGTTTCAGGGCAAGGAGAGCCTGGTTCCAGTAGGGGGATAAGGATGGTTTTAGGCGATGGCCTGGGTGGTTTGTGAGCAACTCCCCTAATGAGGTCAGAGATGCTCTAGGAAGACCCAGAGCTTCTGACACTGACTGGCGGAGGGCGAGCGCCCATTGGGGCATGGGGGTCGCGTCCCAGCAGACAATCGGCCATAGGAACTTCAGGAAGATTGTGGTGGCGTGGGATCGCGTGTCCAGAAGCCCTAGGAACCTTCATTGCAGGGTTGGGAAATGATTGAGAGGGCCATTGGTGGATGGTTTGAGCCCCAGATCCAACAGCGGAGGAGTACATTGAGCCGCGTATAAAAGGCATTTGTGAATGGGCAGACGTGCGCTAGGAACCAGAATTTGGAGAGGAGGAACACATTGTCCATCAGAGCTCGACCCTGGGGGGTGATGTGCCGCCGGTTCCAGCTGGCAATCCTAGAGTTAACTGCTGCAAGGAGCAAGTCCTCATTGTCTTTTAGCGCAACTCCTTTTTGTTGGTTGGTGAGAACGCCCAGGTGACGGAAGGTACCGCGCTCAGGTTCAATACCAAATGATGGGGGAAGGTGGGGGAGCCGACCTGTACAACTGTTGTCTTGGAGGTGTTGACCATGGCGTTGGACGCCTTGGTGTACCTCTCAATGGTCACAGCAGCGAGGGCAACATCCCCAGGGCAGCCAAATGCAATGGCAGTGTCATCTTCAAATGTCATGGTGCGTGTGGGGGCTTTACCTGGGACCAGAATCCCTGTTAGCTTGTCCTGTAAGGAGGCCAAGAGGGGGTCAAGGGTGATGTTAAAAAGGATAGGGCTCAGGGGGTCCCCTTGCCGGAGGACTTGTCCAACTGGTACTGCCACTCTAAAACCCATTGGCGCCAGGACTCTGGTGTGGAGCTGGTCATAGAGCGCTGATATCCAGCGCCTAGCTGCGGGTGGGAGATGGAAGCGGGCCAGGGAAGCATCAATATACTTCCAGGCTACCCAATCATATGCTTTCTCCATATCCAGGAGAGCCACAAAGCCATTCACCTTATGAGAGTTAGCAGTCAAAGTCACGTGAAGGTCATTATAGTTGTCCCATAACGACCTCCCCGGAATAAAACCGTGCTGGGATGGGGAGAGGCGAGGTGACACCCATTTGGTGATGCGGTTGGCCAGAAGCTTCGTGAAGAGCTTGTGGTCTGTGTTGATCAACGCTATGGGGCGCCAGTTCGCCAGGTTCTCACGGTCTGACTTCTTGTAAATGAGGGTCGTGATTGAGCCTCTGGAGTCGGGGAGGACCTCGCCATTCACCAAGAGTGCAGCGAAGAGGTCGCGG
Source organism: Massospora cicadina (assembly GCA_022478985.1). NCBI lineage: Eukaryota > Fungi > Entomophthoromycota > Entomophthoromycetes > Entomophthorales > Entomophthoraceae > Massospora > Massospora cicadina. The sequence goes on along the minus strand of JAKSZP010003508.1, from coordinate 20,027 downwards.
AGGGTTCTGGCTATCACTGCAGGTTCCAGAAGGTGCACCTCAAAGGGTATTCCGTCTGGGCCTGGGGCTCTAAGCCGTGGGGATTTCAGAATAGTCTCCATCACCTCCTGGATGGAAATAGGCGCCAGTAGAGCCTCATCATTTCGTGGGTCAATGGGCGGCTCTGGAGCCCGCCACAGGAAGTCTTGGATGTCCGATGGGTTCACCTGGGTGGCATGGAAGAGGCTGGAGTAGAAGCGGTGTAGTTCATGCATGATTTCCTCCTTATCTGAAGTGGTTGTAGTGCCAATCTTCAGTGCAGTAATATCCTGCGCTGTTGACCGGGCTTTCTGTTTCTGAAAGAAGAAGCAGGTGGGGCGTTCCCATTGAGCATAGTAACGAGATGTTGTAAAGTTTGCTTCCCGTTCTTCCTGCAGTGTGAGCTTTAAGCGGAGTGCTTCCTGCGCCGCTTCCCAGTCTTCGACCATCTGGGAGAGGGCGAAGGCTGGCAGTTTCGCTCTAGATGTCTGATTCTGGCTTCCGCCCTTTTGACTCTGGCGCGAGCTGCAGTCATCTGGGCTTTGGCACAGTTGTAAGCAACGCGGGTGATGCCCTCCTTGGTCACCGCCCGTCTAGCCTTGTGGTCAAGCAGGTGGGTGGGGGGGAGGTGAGAGTCTCCCGGATGGTCATAGAAAGCTTCTCCTTAGTGAAGGGGTTGTTGAGAAGAGCTGGGGCAACCCTAGGCCAGAGCCTACGCGACGGTCTAAGTGTGGTGGTGAGGACAACGGTGAGTGACCTGTGATCACTCAGATGGTTGTCACGAGAGATGGGAGAGGAGACGCGGCCAATTAGCAGGGGGCCAATCAGTGCCATATCTATGCGTGACGCTGACTGGAAAGCTCCTCCATCATACTGGATCCTAGTCATGCAACCTAGGCCAGACGCGGAGGGTGGAAGCGCATCTATAAAGCCGCTCAGGCGAAGGAAATCCTGGAGGCGACTTGATCCAGGGCGTTCCTTTGCTGCAGGGGTAAGAGTCACGGACGCGACTTATGGTTGTGTTGAAATCTCCTAAGAGGACTGTATTCCGTGGGAGATTGAGTTGGAGGAGCTCTTCCAAGAGCCGATTTTGCTCCTGACCTGCATTAGGCAGGTAGATGATTGCAGCGAAGAAGGAGAAGTCAGGAGTGGTGAGTTTGGCCAGTATGAGGCGGCCACCTAGATATTGTGAAAAAGAATGGGTTTTAACCCGGGGATTCAAAACAATAAGGGCGGCATGGTTTTTCCAGAAGGAGTTGCCTCCAAACTGTTCATTCCATGCAGATTGTTCGTGGGGGAGGATATGGGGCTCCAGGACAGCAGCGATATCAATTTTTGTTGACCTGAAGTTTCGGAGGAGGCGGGCTCTCCGCTTAAAGTCCCGCAACCCATTTGCGTTGATGGATTGCAGGGCCAGGGTGCTGCCATGGGGACTCATAGCTGTTCCCCTCCATGTCCTGGGGGTTGCCAGCGCTTAAACCTGCTGCTGTGAGGCGGCTAGTTTTGAGTCCTTTAGCTTGACTAATAGCTGCAGTCCGTGAGGAGCGTCGAGGGTTCTGAGGGGAAGGAGAGGGTGGGGGGGCGGAGGACCCAGTAAGCCAGCCTAAGATGCTGCCCCCACTCCGTTGCAGGGGAAGGACCTGAGGGTGCTCAATGGTGACCTCCGCGGTGTCCCCATTTGATGAGTCTGAATCCATATTCACTTCCTCCAACACTGCAAAGGATCCGCACGGTATGGACTGTGGGGTTGGGGTAGGACTCTTTGAGGTGGCACTTCTACCGCAGGCCGCGGGTTGCCAGTCCATGCTGGTGGGCATAGCTCCATTGGGAGCTGAGGGTTGATGCGATAAATCGCTGGTGGAGGTTGGTGGGGGTGCCGCGGAGCCCTGAGTGGGGGTGGCTGACGAGGGGCACCCTGTGGGAGATGCCTTGCGCTTGGTGAGAGAGGAAGTTGACTCTGGGAGATTGGAGGGGGTGCCCGTTGGAAGGTGGTCATGAGCGCGAAGGTATCCCATACCAATAGTGGGGTTAGCTGTTTCAACTGCTAGGCGTAAGGCCTCAGGGGACAGGTCTTGAACGGGAACCCATTGTGTGGGTTGTGGAATTGCTGCTGCAGCCACGTGGGATCGTTTTTGGCCTGGTTTAGGCCCCTGGGTGGAAGCTAAGAGGGCTTGTTTTCGAGCTGTGCAGCCACTATACAAGTGTCCAAGGGCGTTACACCATGAACACTGGGGGCGCGCCTGATCAGGGTCGACAAAAAAGATCTCAGGGCATGCCCCAACTACCGCCACAAGAGGAATAACCTCAATGTTGCGGGATACAGTGGGGGAGGGGATGAATGACGCCCTAGCAGTGCGAGCTCTTTGAGTGGGAGCATAGTAAGAGGGGACGCTAAAGTCCACTGAAAGAACAGACCCAAACTCCATTAAACCACGATGGAGTGCCAGTTTAAGAGACTCAGGATCAACAGTCGTTGGTAGGTTGGAAAAAGTAACCCATGAAATTTTCTCCAGGTGAGAGCGTGTGCGGGAGATGCGAAGAGATCCGCGTGGAATAATGACCTGGAGGGTGGCAGCATGGTCAGCAAGGGCAGCTTCAGTGAAGCCCACATCGATGTAGTGGCCCTCCACTGATTCATGGATGGTGGTGTTAATTGGGAATGTCTCCGCAATCGCTGCAAAGTATGAGAAGTAATCCTCTGTATAGAATTCAACAGGGTTATGCCCATAATAAAGGCGAATTGCGTGGGAGAGGGTTGAGCGAGGTAGAGCTTTTTGCGCTCTAGTTTCGGCCTATTTCTTCTTAACATCAGCAATAAACGCCACTTCACGGGGATCAGCTTTGGGTAGCGTTGGTGCCAGAGGTTTTGCCACGCCCCAGTGGCTCCTTTGGTACGTTTGTGTTTGCTTTGGGCTACAATTGTGGGTTGAGTGTGAGCTGGTGGTTTGGACAAGTTTGCAGAGTTCCCTTGTTGCTGGAATGTTACAGCAGTTGCTGGCATTATATTAAATTGAGGGGCGGTTTTTTGGGCCTCGCTAAATTGGGGGGCCCATCCAGATTGGAATTAACTCCAGCCAGTTGGGAGGAGGGAGATGTTTCATCACCATCCCAATCTATTTGGGTAAATTCAGCCCGAGTATTTTCTGTGATTTCGTGGGCAAAACTCATTGGCTGATTGGTAAATTGGTCGTTTTCAGAATATTGAGATAAAGTGACGACTTGAGAAGTGCCAATTACGGGGTTTAAGTGGGACGGGTGAGATTGGAACTGGTGTGAAGTTCCAAAATCCGAACCATTTAAATCCTCATTGGGAAGAGTAGATTGTCCCACTTTGGTGCTTAGTGAACCAGAATGTGCGGCTAATCCAACCTTACATCCTAGGGTTTGGGGGCCAGGTGATTGTTTGGCCTCACTAAATTGGGGAGTCCCATCCAGATTGGAATTAACTCCAGCCAATTGGGAGGAGGGCGATGTTTCATCACCATCCCAATCTATTTGGGTAAATTCAGCCCGAGTATTTGCTGTGATTTCATGTGCAAAACTCATTGGCTGATTGGTGAATTGGTTGTTTTCAGCATATTGCAATAAAGTGCCGACTTGAGAAGTGCCTATTACGGGGTTTATTTGGGATGGGTGAGATTGGAACTGGTGTGAAGTTCCAAAATCCGAACCATTTGAATCCTCATTGGGAAGAGTAGATTGTCCCAATTTGGTGCTTAGTGAACCAGAATGAGCGGCTAATCCAACCTTACATCTGAGGATTTGGGGGCCAGGTAGCTGGGTATCGCCCCTCATGGAGGGATCCAGAAACACGGCGTCAGCAATAATAGATGGGGCTGAATTAGCTGACACAATGGGGGAGGTGAATGCCTGGATGGGCTGAGTTGCATTCGACTGAGCAGACGCCATTAAAACAGCGTGAGTGATGGCCTCCTTGGATGGAGGGGCCCAGCGGGTTGGTGGGAGGCAGCGCACACAGAGCTGTTAGGCGTGCAGGTTGCAGAAGTGCGATCAGGTGAACTGGCGCTAGTTGGAGTAGCTCCAGGTTGGGGGTGGTGCCTGCTTTCATGGCTGCTGCTTGAGAGCGGGTGATTCTGGTTGACCCTGAGGTGGGTAACTGAGGGTTGATTCGTTTGGGGTGGTGCTGGCTCGTTTGTCATAGCCTGCGGGTTCTTTTGCGGGGTTTCCCGCCATATTTGCTAATAGTTTTCGTAAATCTCTTTAGTGGAGCTAAATTTCAGGCTGAATTGATTTTCGAAAAGTGATGCTTAGCAGAAAGAGATGTTATGCCTCCTCCCTCTTCTTTACAGGATATAAGTCTTTCTCAGTATGGTTGGGTATTATTGGTAATTTATTCACAACTTTGCTGATATGGCTGAACCCTTATTTTTTCTATTGCAAAAGGGAGTGTCTTTCAAGTGGGAATAAGCTCAAGAACAGTCTTTCAACTCTCTGCATACCGCCTTGATGAAGGCACCTGTTCTAAATCACCCCCAGTTTGATAAGCCTTTCTTTCTATATATGGATGCAAGCAATGTCACTATTGGGGCTATTTTATCTCAGTGTGATGAAGAAAATAAGAATCATCCTGCTGCTTACTATAGCAAAACTTTTTCAAAGGCCAAACAAAATTATAGTGTTACTGAGCGGGAATATTTGGCGGTAATTTTGGCCATCAAGCATCCTTTGACCCTTTTAATATGGTACCCATTTCACCATTATTACCAACCATTCCTCCTTACGATGGATGCAGAAAATGAAGGATCCTGATGGGAGGTTGGCCCGTTGGGCTTTAAAATTGTAAAATTACGATTTTTCATTGTTCATCTCTCAGGAGCTCAGCATCAAAATGTGGATGGGTTATCCCAACTACCTATTCTGACCTTGGAACCAGAAAAAGAAGAACGCTTGTATAATCTTATTGGATGATCAGATTTATGGGATCAAGAAGCTGAAGAGGATTAAGAATTTCTAAAATCAATTAACAAGGATACTATGATTCAAGATGGAGATTTGTATAAGAAAGTCAAGTCTAAGTGGTTGTATTTCCTACATCCCAACTCCAGGTTACACGCTGTAATGGAAGGTCATGAACAAGTTGGTCATAGCAGCTTAAAGAAAACTCAAGAATGGTTGAAGGTTCAATACTATTGGAATAACATGACTGAGTTTATTTGGGAGACTCTTGACTCATGTCTTACTTGCAAACGTCATGGAACTACTAACCCTACTTATTAACATCAAGTCATTTCCCCAACTAAGGCGTTCAAAGTAGTCAGCATTGATGTTGTAGGGCCTTTTCCTCAAGGAGTACATGGTCATCAGTATATCATTATGGCCGTTGACCATTTGACCAAATGGGTTGAGGCCATTTCAATTGCTACCCCTTTGGCTAAGACTACAGCCTTATTCTTATATCAGCATTTTTTTCCCAACATTGATGTCCAAAGGTCCTTATGTCAGATTATGGGACTAATTTCACCTCGCAGCTTATACAGGAGTTATCAAAAGTATTTAACACTAATCAGCGATTTGTTGTCCCATATAATCCATCCACAAATGGGGCCATTGATTGAGTTAATAGAAACTTGGTCTCGATTTTAAGGTTAAAGGCCTTGACTGATTGACTCAGTGGAATTTTTATTTACCTAGTGCCTTGTTTACTTATCAGATAAATTATCACCACATTATCAAGAAGTCCCCATTTAAGTGTATATATGGGCGGGATCCTTCAGTCCCTTTTAGTGTTCAGACTATCCTTGAAGAAAGCATCCCAGAAAATTCAGATTTAATTATGAGAAATCTGGCTGATGAGATTATCCATCTTTAAGCTCAAGCAGTGAATTCAATTAAAACCACCACTCAAAGAGAGACTCTACGAAGCAATCAACATAAACCAGTCTTACCTGAATATCAGATTGGAAATTATGCTATTTGTTACCATTCTCAGCCAGGTGGACGGACTGAAAAGCTGGGAACTAATTAGTCTGGTCCCTATAGAGTTATATTTGAAAACGATTAGAATATTTGATTGTTCATACTAATACTGGTATTGTGGTAAATCATATTCATCCTAGGTTATTAAGAAGTCATCCTCCACCATGATCGAATCTTGAGGGGGAAGTGTCAGGATTTCACCAAATTTGCATATCTTCAAAGAATCCCCATCTTCAATCCTACTAACATCATCAGAAGGAGCGAGCAATCTATTGCAATCTATCAAAGTTGATGATCAATCAGATCCTGATCAACTGATTGAAGATTCAATCACGCAGAGATTAATTCACTCTGATAAATTATGAACCGTAAAAAATCCTATAAATAATTCCTCTTTTCAAAAATAAAAATTTGGTCGAGTTTAACCTGTATTTTCTTATTTACTTCATTGCATTTTTTTTAAATCCGCCCAGTGTAACTTCAAGATAAAACCTGCCCCATTGGAAGTGTAATTCAAAACTTCCAGATCGGTGATTAAATTTGCTTTAATCACCAATTCTGGGCGCAATCAAGAACAGCTGCACCATTTGTCCCTCTGCTTTGAGCTTGATCACTTGAAGCACAAGTGCCCTATGGCTTCCGCCTCCACCACTTCTGCCACTCCTCCCTCCAGTGTCAGGTCAGCCAGTTCAGCTCAATTTTTTATTAAAGGCTCAATCCTCCCGTCCCCAACCTTGGCAAATTCTGGCACCACTTCTAAGATGGCAGCCAATCAAAATTTAAAAAATTAAAAAATTCCAACAATTTGACCATATTATTAAATCCTGAGTCAATGGCTGACTCAATTTCAGCTGATCTGCCATGGTCATTGGCACATGGCCAATCAGCTTCTGCCACTGCCCCAATTCTGATGGCTGTACCAGTGCTGGCTAAATCCAATCCATTTGAGGCTCTCAAATGGATTGATGAGAATGAACAGGCGTGCCATGTCAAGCTGAATTTTGTTTATGAAGAATTTTTTGTTGATCAACCCAAATTGTGGCCCCACCATTTTCACCCTCAAAATGGTTTACCAAAATATAGAAAATATCAATAAAATAGCAGTTGAAGCCGCAGCCGCCCCTGACAACACCCTACTTTGCTAGCAACTTCATGGGGCGATGGAACCCTGTAAAAATTTACTAGTTTGTTCTTATTGGCAAACAACCCTGGTAATCTTTCTACTGCACAGTTAGGGTTTCCTCGTGCACCTCACGTTGTATAGAATGTGTTATCCAATGTTAGTATGGAGACTATTATCCATAGTTGAGTTAGAACTATTATTAGGCCCAACGCTTTGGCCAGTACTTCCAATTAAGTACTCCAAGTTGTACTCGTAGGGATTCATACCCTGTATTACTGTTCACCTGATCTTCTTCAAGATCTCCTGATGACAGTCTTTTTTGGCCCAACACAAGGTCAGCAGCTATCCCTAAGTTGTAGTTCCCTTCATCTCTAGATCCCCGCTCAGATCTCTACTCTTATCTTTGAGAGTCTTCCAATTATTGCCTTCTGTAAAAATATCCTTTAGATGGAACGTCACACTGGATGCTGATAATCTAACTATAAGTGGATCTACAATATTACTAATAATACAAATATAATATTTTAATGTCTGTTAATCTCTGTTTTTCTCTGTTTTCTCTGTCTCATTATAGTGAACCCTAGAGAATTATATAGTAAAGGATTCGGCCGTCTAACCCTCAGTTGACACCTCTTTTATAAAATGGCAGCTGTTGCCATTGAATCACCCTTCCTCATCTTGGCAGTGATAGTCTTCCCCATTCTGGCTAGGATTCCATAGTTGAACATCCTCGAAAACTCAAATGGAAAGAGTCAGAAAACGTGTCCCTAACGTTTTCCTCTCAATCCAAGCAAACCAACCATCTTTGGCTAGCAACCTGCTTAGGTAATGTGACTTATTACCCATTATTGCAGGTCACTTTACCAACTGATTGATTTGCTAGTTGCAGGCAGCATCACTCGCCTTGCAACTCACCATTCATTCCCAATCAGTTAAATGAAACCTGACCAATCCCAATCTGTACACCTGATAAATAATCACTATCAGATGCACCTATTTCGTTGGCCACTCCACCTGATGAGATATTAGGTATTCATCTGGATTGATCCCCTGATGGATACGACCAGGCAAATATCCCAAAATCCCCCAAACGTAGTTCCTCCAAAATTTGGGCCAACTGATTTCTGATTCACTTCATTTTAGGGAATTTTCCCCTAGTTACACCAGGTAATCTAGAAGGCTGGGAATATGGGCAAAAGTCCCAACACATCCCCCCTCTTGCCTAGATTTCCAGCGATAAAAGGACCAGGGCATGAGAACACCACTTTTGACACCTGGTCAAATACTTCATTGGTTCAAGCGGAGTACACTCATCAATACTCAACACTGCTCAGGATGACCTTCGGCATATGGCATTCCTCCTCTTCCTCCTCGCTACTGCCTACTCAGAGCGTGGTCCCCACAACCTCTTGTCATGCCGGGCTAATTGATTTACTCATGACAATATTTTTCCCAGGATCCACTTTTCCCCCCATCAGGGTATATGACCGTTGTCATATTTTGGATTCTTGGTCCAGCGTCCTTGAATTCCTGATTCTCTTTTCATCCTAGACAGGAGACTCTTGCCATCAATGTTTGTTTCGCGGCTTGATTAAGAATACTTATTTCTATTCGCCCTCTTTATATCTCTCATAACCATTTGGCTGTAAGTCATTCTTAATTCTTCCCTCAGAAAGCTTATCTCATTAATTTTGAGATTAATTTCCCCAAAATTGGAGCCTAATGGATTTTAGAGTGCATAATGTCAACTTCTACATAAGTTTGACATCCTCCTCTAGTCCTGCTCATATGTCAAATTCAGAATCCTACTACCAGCAGCTCCTTAACAGTCTGTCAGATTCAGACCTCCGCCTCTTCCAGCAGATGAGTCGGGATGCTCAACAGAACCTATTCTATGGTTCTTCCAGGACTCATACACCTAGTCTGGTGCAAGAGGCTTTTCCTTCCATCAAATTACCAGAAATGTAACCAATCCCTCCAAAACCAGGATGGCCATTGTTTTAATCAACTCTCAAATGACTCATCCTTTACAGTCGATTCTGAGTTGGACTATAAAACCCTCCTGGATTAAGCTCCTTTTGCTGATGATCCAAACATCATTGTCAATGCTTTGGAGATCATGCCAGTCGCTTTGGATTGTTTGTTCTTGGCCAGGTCAGACTTGCTCCCTGAGTTCCTCTTCTGACTTGACAAGTCTACAAACCCGCTGAGCTGGTTTCTGAGCTTTCAATTGGGAACAGCATACACTTTGAGCTCCCCTAAGATGAACTCCAGGTGCAAGTCACTGAGGCGTTGACATTAGCACTGAATTCCTCTGATCTAGACAACCTTCTGGATTAGGATACTGCCGCTTATGCTCTCCACTTTGCTGGTCAAGTTCTTTGAAGTTGGTCAATTAAGCTTCCAGCCTCGCCTGGTTTCCATTGGTTGTTCAGCTTTAGCTTCCGTGAAGCCATAATCCTCATTTGCAAGATGCAATCCGCTCTTTACAAAACTACCTCTTCTCCAGAGCTTCTCATCACAATCTTCCGTTGATGGCATTAATAGGGGGCATGATTTGACAACCCCCATTGAGTATTCCTTCTTCGTTGCTGGCTCACATGTCTGGTGTCCTAGATGAAGCTCATCAGCAGGTGCTCAAGACAAATCTTCCAGCACTGGTGCCTTATTGGGATTACTCGGGGTTATTCACCAATTGCCTCTTCCTCTATTGCTGTTTTCCTCCCCACTCTGGGGTTTTGCGATTGGCTTCTTCCAACATATCAATTTCCCCTCCCCTAGTCACGTTTTCTCAGGGCTTGGCGTCCACTCAATAAACATGGTTTCGTGTAGGTCTTTCCCTCACAAGTGTCCAATTGCATATCAACATTGACGGTCTGTTTCTTCCTACCACGATCCATCCTCCCCCCAAGAGGCGACATAAGTGGAATCATCCCTGTACTGAGGACAACCAATAAAAATAAAAATTATAGAAAATATATCAGCTTTTTTCTATGCATTTAAAATTCTTTCTTTTTCTTTTTTCCAATATCTTTTATCAACTTTTTATTTTTATTCTCTCTTTTTTTATAGGACTTGACCTTGTTTTAGTTCAGAGGTCCTTCTTTAGCCCCCAAACTGGATCCTGGGCACTTAAACCTACCAGTTTTCTATGGTTCAGCAGTCTTTTTTTCAGACTTAACCATCTAGATTGGTTCAGAGGTCCTTTTTTTGGACTTGACATAGTCATCAGGACATTACCAACTTAGTGGTTCATCAGTCCTTCAGGAACTCTTATATTCTTTTTTTATCCAACGCTTTAAATACTTATCATAAACTTGATTTACTACTCTTCCATCCAAAAGATTCTTGATGGAGTAAACCTCAGTCACTGTCTTGGCAATTAGTTTGAATGGACTCAACCACAACACATCCAATTTTTTTCTTCATCCAAAACCATGAATATTGCAATAGGCGACTCTTTCTCCTATTTGATATTCTTTCAATGCCGGTTGATACTTATCATCTGTTGATTTTGCTTGTATCCTTTTCTTCAAGGTTTATTGAATGCTTGCAATAGTATATCAATCAGGATACTCGTCAGTCAGTTCAGGTATTGCTCAGTACTCATCCATGACATAGGATCTACTACTGAATATAATATTGGTGGTAACACGGCCTTTATCCCATATAGTAATTCAAATGGCATCTTTCTCATTGCCATATGATGACTAATGTTGTAGGCATACATCACCAAACTCAGGTATGTTCCCCATGCAGAAGTTCTCCCTGCGACTAGCTTCCTCAGCGTCATGGCCAGTGTCCCATTGACCCGTTCTAGCAGTCCATTTGTCTCCAGCTGGTATGGTACTGACATGACTCCTCGGATCCCCATTATTTCATTTAGTCTCAGGATCACATGAGATTTGAAGTTGGTCTCATTGTCACTCAGTAGGACTTGTGGACATCCATGCTGGTATACTACTTGATCCAGGATGAATATCGCAGTACTGGTAGCATCAACTCTGGTTAGAGCTTTCATTTCAACTCATCTCATCAGATAATTGATGGCTACTATGATGTACTTGACTCCTCCTGTGCTCATCGCCAGAGGTCCCATCATGTCAATGGGCACCATGTGCCACGTGAATCCAGGTCAGACCAGTTGTTACCTGGTTGTATTCTTGTGTGGTTTATGCAGCTGGCATTCCATGCAACAAGCAAGATGATCTGTGACATCATAGTTAATAGATTCCCAGTAATAATACTAGCGAATTTGGTCAGTTGTTTTTCTCAGGCCTCTATGCCTGACAACCTTGTGAGCTGCTTGAACTATTGCTGCTCTTTCCAACGGTTTCAGGAATAATAGCCACTTTCCGTTTATCATCTTGAATACTTGTCCATCCATAGTCTAGGTATTTTCCATCACTTTTCAAAGTGCACCTTGGATTTCTCTAGGATTGTACTCAATTCTTCCTTCGACCATTCTCTGAAATAGCTCATCCACCTGCGGGTATACCAACTGGACCATTGGTAATCACGATAAGCCATCCGCGTCTGGCGAGAAGCCCCCACTAGATGAACTATCTCATATTTGTAAGCCTGAAGCTTAAGTGCCCATCGGGCCGGTCATCCTTCAGGTTCCCTTAGAGTGTGCAACCAATGCAGCAAAGAGTGGTCTGTCACCACCTTAAACTGCGTTCTGTGGACATACACCTGAAACTGCTTACAGGCGTAAATGACCACAAGGCATTCATGCTCAGTCACAGTGTAGTTACTCTCAGTGGCTGAGAGTGTCCAGCTCACATATGCCACTGGATGTTCATCCCCAAGTTCATCTACTTGGCTCAGTATGGCGCCAATCGCCATCAATGAAGCATCAGTTTGAATGATAAACTCTCAATAAAGAATCTAATATTTCAAGATTGGCGAATTTATCAGATACCAGCATAGCTCATCGAAGGAGTCCTAGGCCTCTTCATTCCATACAAACCCTTTTTTTGAATCCTTTAATAAATGAAACAAAGGCTTGGCTATTTGGACGAAGTCTCAAACAAATCTTCTGTAGTATCTGACCATCCCAAGGAATACTTGGATGTCTCAGACACTCTTCAGCACAGCCATGCGCTCTATGACTGCTATCTTCTGGGGCTGCGGCTGCAATCCGTTTGCATTAATCACAAATCCCAGTTATTCAAGCTCCTTCTTGAAGAAGTGGCACTTCCGTGGATTGAACTTCAGGTTAGCCGCGGACAGTCTCTCAAAAACTTCCTCCAAGTGGTGCAGATATTCAGTAAACGTTCTACTGAACACATTGGTATCATCCAGATATACCAGGACGCTGACAACTCCAGGTCGCTCAATATCGCATCCATGGCCCTCTGGAACGTCGCAGCTGCATTACAAAGACCCTGGGGCATCCTCATCGGCTGGTATAACCCCTGCATGGTAGTAATCGCACATTTTTCTTGGTCTTCTTCTTGAAAGTTGATCTGCCAGTAACCCAAGATTAGGTCCATCGCGGAGAAATACTTTGCTTCTACTAATTGATTCAGCGCATTGTTGATCCTTGGTAGGGGATATGAATCCTTCTTCATAATTTTGTTCAGCCTCCAACAGTCAATCACTATCCAATTTGATCCATCCTTTTTCTTTATGATTAGAATTGGACTTGCCCAGGGGACTTGACGACGGAAACAGAAGCCCATGCTTCACTAGTTTGCTAATCTAATCTTCCACTACCGCTTCAGCAGCTTTTGATATTTGGATTGGTCTCATCCTTATTGGTAGATTTTCCCCAGTGTCAACCTTGTGAATTACATCTCGTGCGAATCCCAAATTGTGGTCGTCCTGAGTGAACACTTCCCAATATCTCTCAAAATATTTTGAGCACCTCCTCCTTCTGCCCTTCTGGCAGATCTGAGAACTTCTCCCCATCGTCCCAATAGGCTGATGCTTTTGGTTGCCCCAGCCAGTAATCCCATTTCCTCAAGAGACCCAAAATCATGGAATCATCTCACTTCTGCTGTCAGGATTAAATGAATAAATGCAATGAAATGATTCCTCTTTACCTTCATCAGTTTTTCGCTTAAATTTGCCATGAGAACTCATATTTCTCCATGGCCCAGCATTATTAACCCATGAGCCACACATGAATCTACTCTAGACTTCTTCCAGGGGCTTCCAACTTCTCCATACAACAGCTCCAGAATCTCTAAAGTCAAATCTGTGTTGACTATCATCTGCGATCCAGCTGGTATGGTTTTCCTTCTTGGTCCTTAAGGGGATTCCTCAGTTTTCTAAGATTTCCACCGGAATCTCTCTTCACTTCCTACCAACTAATTGGTATTGAATCAGTACAATGCCATCATTGTATATCAGATCATTGAAATTATTTCTCCAGTTCAATGGAACTTCACCATCCTTCTGGTATACCAATGGTAATGTCTGACCCAGGATGGTCAACGTATTATCCTCAAAGTTACATTTAACTCCATACTTCTGCAGAAACTCCATTCCGATCAGGATATCATATTTTTTTTGGTTTTCCAAAACTATCTCTGGCGCAATACCACTAATGACCAAATTTTGGTGGCAGCGCACTATACGCTCCACAGGAAACGGTGGTGTTTGGCCCAGCTGTTCCATATTCTTTCTTGTGTTCCAAGTCCTGAGAGATCTTCATCCTCTTCACCAGCTTGGTCAACACAATATTAATGGCACTCCGCTAACAACTATCGACCTCAACCTCACTCAATTCACTTGAATATCTATATATACATACACTCAGAGTATTGTAATATAGTAATTACTGAGTGAATTGTGGCGTTATTAGCCGAATCTAGGTTTGAATAATCTGCGCCAATAATTCAGGAAATGATTCCTTATTTTGCGCCAAGGGGAATTGACAGATTGGCCTCATCTAGACGTTCGTCTGCTAACTCATCAGGATTATTGGCGGTCTGAATCTTCTCTGCCAGTTGTCAGGCATAAGGCCGGGCAACTTCCTGAACTATCTCAGGTTAATCTTCTTCGCCCCAGCTTTGGTCACGGAATTTATATCCATGTTGACCACTTGGTATAGCTGATCCTGCTTGTCATTTATGAACAGATCACTAATGTCTATCTCTTCATTCATGATATTGGGAGGAACAGGTTTCTCCGCCGCTCTATACTGTTCCTTGTGTAGGCAGCGGGTCCTTTTCCCAAATCTTTGGCTACTGCTGTCACTTTAGCCTGGACCACGTTAATTTGATCCTTCAGCTTTTTGCAGTGTGCGGCGAAATGTCCTTTCCTGCCACACTGGAAGCAGACCTTCTCTTTCTTATTTAACCATTTGTATTCTTTGGGCTTTATTTCCCAGCACATTTTGGTTAAAAGTCTCCTTTGCTCCTTTTCTTCGCTTCATGGGTTTCGGATTTTGGACTGGATTAGACTTGAAGCTTCTATTTGGGGCATCAAACGTCGCTCCCAAAATCTACAGGTTATCTACCATTTGTGAGGTAGTTTTTTTGGTCACAAATACAGTAGACATCGTTTGATGCAAATCGTGATAGGGCCAAAGCGCCGCTTGCAAAGCTATTCTTGCATCAAAGTCATCTAACACTTTTGCTCCAGCCAGGATCTGTGACTCCTGTAAAATCGATCCGCGAAGCTAGCAAGAGACTCATCTTTATGGAATTGAATTCCCATAAATTCTTTCTTGCATTTCAACATACCAGTTGGACTACCAAACTCTTTCATTATGGCTGCCTTAGCCTCAGCGTACGACCAGCTGTCCTCCTCCAAGTGGGGTAACACTAGGTTCTGGAAGTCTGTGTCTAAACATTTCATAACCATCAACGCCTTTTTAAGGATCCCCATATCCATTCATAGTCATGTCAAATAGTCAGAAAAACGCTGGGGCGTTATCTCGATGGAATGTTGGCAATTTTGGTGTTTCTCTAAATTCCTCTGAGTCATTTCAGGATGATTCTCTCAGTTTGGCTACTCAGCTCACTTGTGGAGTGACTTTGGGCATCATCTCCAAAATTGCATTAAAGGCGGGTGGCATATTTCTTGGGGTATTTGTCTTCACAAAGTATTCTATAAGGACTTCTCTCCTCAGCATCACTGGCCATATCAGGCTCACATGCACATCTGTGGGCCTTCAAGTCCTTTACTTCTTTCATCATTTTCTCAATGTCCACACCAATCTTTCTCAAATGAACACAATCCACTTCTCGCTCCATTTTCAGGAATAGGGCCTCTCAAATGAGGTCTCCTTCTTTCTTCTTTAACAAGTATATTTTGTGAGTAACTTGTTCCCAAAGTTAGCTACGTTTTTAACTCCTTCCTCCACCTTGGTGGCTCACTCTTCCAAGGCTGTGAACTCCCAGTGGTCCGCTGAGTTTAAGGCATTCTGATTCACTGTGGCGGTCTTGATCCACAACTTGTGCATCTCTTCTTTATATGACATTACTGATAGATTCTTTACTCAACTACCCCTGTAGTGAGCACCATCTTGTAAAAATTTACTAGTTTTTTCTTATTGGCAAACAACCCTAGTAATCTTTTTACTGCACAGTTTTGGTTTCCTCGTGCACCTCACGTTGTATAGAATGTGTTATCCAATGTTAGTATGGAGACTATTATCCATAGTTGAGTTAGAACTATTATTAGGCCCAACGCTTTGGCCAGTACTTCCAATTAAGTACTCCAAGTTGTACTCGTAGGGATTCATACCCTGTTTTACTGTCCACTTGATCTTCGTCAAGGTCTCCTAATGTCAGTCTTTTTTGGCCCAACACAAGGTCAGCAACTATCCATGAGTTGTGGTTCCCTTCATCTCTAGATCCCCACTCAGAACTCTACTCTTCTCTCTGAGAGTCTTTCAATTGTTGCCTTCTGCAATAATATCCTTGAGATGGAACTTCACATTGGATAATTATAGTCTAACTATAACCAAATCTACAATATTACTAATAAAACTAATAATAATGTTTTAATGTCTGTTAATCTCAGTTTTTCTCTGTTTTCTCTGTTTTCATTATAATGAACCCTAGGGAATTATATAGTAGGGGATTCGGCCGTCTAAACCTCATTTGACACCTCTTTGATAAAATGGCAGCTGTTGCCATTGAATCACCCTTCCTCATCTTGGCAGCGATAGTCTTCCCCATTCTGGCTAGGATTCCATAGTTGAACATCCTCGAGACCTCAAATGGAAAGAGTCAGAAAACGTGTCCCTAACGTTTTCCTCTCAATACAAGCAAACCAACCATCATTGGCTAGCAACCTGCTTAGGTAATGGGACTTATTACACATTATGTCAGGTCACTTTACCAACCAATCAATTTGCTAGTTGCAGGCAGCATCACCGCCTTGCAACTCACCATTCATTCCCAATCAGTCAGTGATGAAACCTGATTGATCCCAATTGTTACACCTGATATTTAATCACTATCAGATGCCTCTATTTCGTCGGCCACTCTGCCCGATGAGACATAAGGTATTCATCCAGATTGATCCCTGATGGATACAACCAGACAAGTATCCCAAAATCCCCTGAACGTAGTTCCTCCAAAATTTGGGCCAACCAATTTCTGATTCACTTCGCTTTAGGGATTTTTCCCCTAGTGACACCAGGTAATCTAGCAGGCTGTGAATATGGGCAAAAATCCCAACAAACCCCTTGTTAAAGGTATTCACATCCCAATTTTCCCCCATGATTTTGAGGAGGATGAAAAATATGAAATTGAGGAGCTCACTTTTGGTGTGAGCTGCACTTGCATCTATGTAGCAAAAACTTCACTTTTAAACCCTGATTATCCCAAAACTCGCCATCGCATCAAGTCTTCTACTTGTGTGCCAGCGCTCATCGCTTTTGCTGAGCATCAACTTACTCAAAACGTTGATGCGATGGACACTGCCAACCTCATTAACAAAGAAAACCCACAACTCTACCTCCTTATAATACATAGTGCTGATGCTCCTACCCCAATGTTGTCCACCATGGTTTGTCAGCTAATGTGGGCGCCAAACAAAAGGTTCCTCAAAGCTTCCTCACCTTCTGAAATGGCTTCCTAGGCTGTTAGATGAGGTGCCAGATTAGTATTTTTTTAGTTTTAATAATCCCTTTGTTTGGTCCATTTGCAAATAAAGATGCGTGGCATCTCATCCTTTTGGGTGAGCACCACTAGCGCTAAAATGATGATAGCTGCATTGGAAATTTACTAAAAATCCAAAACGCAGCAGTATTGCACTGTTTGCTCCTTATGAAGCAGTAGTTTGAGGGCCAGCTGTTATTTAGATTTTATGATGATATATTCCAGAGCAAGCCCCTCTTTTCACCAGTTGATTTGACACATTATTATTTGTTCCCCACTGCTTACAATAGCTCTGACCTTGAGCTTATCTATAGTTATATCAATAAAGGCACACTCAAGAAAATTTTTTATTAGGGTTTATTTCAAGGACATCCACTTTGTCTTCTTAACCTAAAAGTTTCAGTAGCTCTTCAAATAACTGAGGATTGGACTCATTCAAGGTCATGATACGTATAGCCACTTAGACCACAGTCAACTTGGGAGTCATTAGATGGTTTGGAAACTCAAGTGATTCCAACATTTGGACATATGGTTATGACGCTACTTCCCCTGCCAACTTGGTGGCACACTATTCTTATGAGCGGGTGGTAGCTGCTATGTTGTTATGTGTTTAAACCTAAACTGATAAAGGCAGCTTGACTTAATCACTCATGCATTGTGCTGGATAGTGTTCTGGAAATTTGTTTTTACCTATAAAAATTGTTAAAGGAGGCAGAAATAGATCTTTCCAATTCTACTCCACCCTGTATTTTTCCACTTCATCAGTATCCAAAGGGTGCATAGCTTAAGCCTAGGGTTATCACTTAACTTAGAACAATCGCTGGCGTAATAAAACAATTTTTGCAGTAATTACAAATAATCTGACCAACATCAGATTTTTCCACATGAGGGCCTTATGGTGGAGGTAAATCCTTTCTCAGAGAAGTGGCTCAAAGTCACGATTTGCAAGCCTCATCAAACTCTTGTAAGAATTCTAAAAAAGTGATGGCGCACCACTGAAAAAAGATTCACCATATGGTTTATATCATTTTCTTCATTCAATAAGTGAATTATCACCAGATAAAATTCTTGGTTAGGCTCACAGGCATGACATAAGGTGATTTGCATTTCAAAATCATTGAGCAAGGTAGCCCTTTCTAACATCTGAGATTCTAAGTATGAACGCCATGCAAAATTTTTCACAGTTTCTTTTTTTCAAAGATGTCAAGGAACTCAGTCTTATGAATGGTCATCTATTCCGCCCCACTAAACTCCTAATTGAGAAAGTCCTTGAAGGTGTGTTAAGTAATGCCAATCTTTTGTAATTTTTGGCATCATTGACTCCTGGCTCTCAGTGGATAGCGAGTTTATTGAAGTTGCCAACTTGGCACTTTTGACGCCCCATTCATGCTATTATTAAAGTGGCTGATGAAATTGTGCATATTGGCTGTTTTATTCTTTATTAAATTGAAAAAAGTTTTCATGAATGGGAGTTTCACGATGAATAGTATCAGAGGTCCTGAAAAGCTCCCAAATTGACTTTCCAAATGGTGGTGATGAAACATAGGCTTAAACCTGCCTTGAACTGCTAGAGCGGTCCAAGTAGAAGCGCCTACAGGTTTCAGCAAAGGAATATCAGTTGGCTTGTGCGCAGGTTGGACTGGAGTTTCACAATTAATTTGATCAGATGATTCAGGGGGGAAGTCGCCAGAATATCTGGCTGAACCAACGCCCCAACGCCTAGAGCGGAGGTAAAGACTATAAGCACTTCCTGAAATCGCCTCGCCTCTTATTTGTTTAATCTTTGCCTCCAATGGAAAAGGTTCAGATTTACTGTTGAAAATATTAACAGCCTGGGTGGCTGATTAACTAAAAAATGGTCACATATACTATCAACCTGGCGGCGTTCCGCCTGTTACAAACTTTCCATATTATCAACTTTTTGGGTAGCGGCCAGAAAGACTGCTTCCATGTTGGTATATTTGTTCACTAGGGAATGATTTTTATCCCTGATTTTTACTACAAGCTCTAACAAACTCCAAGAGTTGTTACTATTCTTTATTGGACTGAACATCACTGGTCATATCTGCATCTTAAACTTTTGAGGAAGCGTTAATTCATTTTTTTTCAGATATTTTTTTCAACTGATAATCGTAGCCAAGTATAATAACTGAAAGCTGGATAACGTGAGCGTTTAAAAGCAAATAATACTTGGCAAACATCATTCGACTGGGTCTTAGGGCCGCTTAGACAGCCTCTTCAACTTATAACCATCTGCAATACTTTTACTGGAAGTAAACTTCAGTGTTCATACCGGAATCCACACTTGATTAAATCAAGCTGCAGGGAACTAATGTGAGCCCCCTGTACTGAGTGCCTCAATGTTAAAATTGGCGCTTAGGTGTCAAATTTCTAGGGCTCTGGTTTTTATACTTAAATTAATAATTTATTGTTAGAGGGCAGTAACCTTAGAAAACTTATGAGAGCCTGTTTTGGCAAAAGGTAATTTTATTATAATTAAATTCCAAGTACTATGCATTATTGGGTACTGAAAAAAACTTGACTGCTCGCTATTTTTATGCTCTTCATGCTATTTTCTCTCTATTAACCTAGGAAAAAAACCCTCACCCTTATAATTCAGTCAAAATTCACCCATTCCTCTAGCAACCCTATTAGTACACTTTGAGTATACTAAGCACACTCAGAAGTGGTAGACTAGTAAGCTAATAATCTGAATTAGGCTAATTGATCAAACTCCTTAGGGATGAACAAACTTTACATTGTAGCCATGATCAACTGATTACACTCAAAAATTCTAATGGATGTTCATAATGAAATTAGGATTCTTATACCAAATATTTACGCCAGCGTAAGGACAAAATAGAGGGAATTGAGGATAAATT
>JAKSZP010003507.1:0-23866 GCA_022478985.1 Massospora cicadina | reverse complement strand
TCAAACTATACACTGAATTGATAATATTACTGTAACTCTAAACTTTGTAAAGTACTGTAAAATACTGTTTTATTATAGTAAATCCTAGGGAATTATATAGTGGGGAATTTGGCTCTTTCCCTCAGTTGACACCTATTTGCTGAAATGACAGCCATTGTCATTGAATCACCCATATTCATCCTAGCAGCGATGGTCTCCCTATCCTGGATAGGATTCCGTTGTCATACATTCTTGAGACCTCAAATGGAAAGAATCAGAAAACGTATCCCTAATGTTTTCCTCTCAATCCAAGAGAACCACCCATATTTGGCTAGCGACCTGCTTAGGTAATGGGACTCTTTACACATTATGGCAGGTCACTTCACCAACCAACCAATTTGTTAGTTGCAGGTGGCATCACTCGCCTCACAACTTACTATATATTACCAATCAGTCAGTGATGAAACCCAACTGATCCCAATTGATAAACCTGATAGTTAATCACTATCAGATGCCCTATTTTGTTGGCAACTCCACCTGATGAGATCGTACATATTCATCTGGATTAATCTCCAACAGATATGACCAGGCGAATATCCTAAAATGCCCATGAATGTAGTTTCTCTGAAACTTGGGCCAACTGATTTTTGATTCACTTCGCCTTATATGATTTTTCCCCTAGCGATACCAGGTAATCTAGCAGGCTGGGAATATGGGCAAAAATTCCAAAACATCCCCTCTCTTGCCTAGATTTCCAGCAAGAAAAGGACTGGGGCATGAGAACAAAACTTCAGCATCTGGTCAAATACCTCATTGGTTCAAGTGGAGTACATTCACTAATACTCAACGCTGCTTGGGATGACCTTTATAATATGGCATTCTTCCTTTTCCTCCTCGCTAATGTCTTCTCATAATGTGGTCCCCACAACTTGATGTCATGCCAGGATGATTGATTTACTCATGATGATAGTCCTGGGATCTGGTTTTCCCCCTGTTAGGGTATATGACCTGCTGTCATATTCAGGATTCTTGGTCTGGCGTCCTTGATTTCCTGATTTTATCCTCATCCTAGACAGGAGACTCTTGCCATCAATGTTCATTTCATGGCTTAATTTAGGAATACTTATTTCTATTTGCCCATGTTATTTCTTTCATAACCTCTTGGAATAAGTCATTCCTAATTCATCCCTTGGAGAGTTTATCTCATCAATTTTGAGATTAATTCCCCAAAATTGGAGTTTAATGTTTATAGAGTGCACAATGTCAACTTCTATATAAGCCTGACATCCCCCTCTCGTCCAGCTCATATGTCAAATTTTGAATCTTGCTACCAGCAGCTCCTCAATAGTCTGTCTGATCCAGACCTTCGTTTCTTTCAGCAGATGAGTTAGGATGCTCGACAGAACCTCTTCTATGGTCCTTCAAGGACTCATATGTCTAGTCTGGTGCAAGCAGCTAGTCCTTCCATCATATTACCGGAAACTGTAACTAATCCCTCTGAAACCAGGCTGGCTATCATTTCAAACAACTCTCAGCTGACTCTTCCTCTGCTGTCAATTTCAGAGTTGGACTTTGAACTCTCCCTTATCTGGCTCCTTTTGCTGATGCTCCAAACATTGTCGTAGATGCTCTGGAAATTATGCCAGTGGGTCTGGATCATTTGTTTCTTGCCAGGTCAGACCTTCTCCCTGAATTCCTCTTCTGACTCAGTCGATATTACAAACCTGCTTTTCTGGTCTCCAAGCTCTCAATTGGTAATAGTAGTCACTTCGAGCTCCCCTAATCTAAACTTTAGGCTCAAGTCACCAAGGCTTTGACTCTAGCGCTGAATCCCTCTGATTTTGATAACCTTCTGGATCATGATACTGCCACTTATGCTCTTCACTTTGCTACCAAGTCCTTCAAAGTTGGTCTATGAAGCTTCCAGACTCGCCTGGGTTCCACCATTCATTCAGCTTTAGCTTCCAAGAAGCCCGTAGTCGCCACTTGCAGGATGCAATCCGCTCCCTGCATGACTAACTCTTCTCTGGAGCTTCCCATCAGTATCTTCCGCTGATGGTGTTGATAGGGGGCATGATTCAGCAACCCCCATCAAGCATCCCTTCTTTGTTGCTGGCCCATATGTCTGGTGTCCTTGATGAAGCCCATTGGCAGGTGCTCAGGACTAATCTTCCAGCTCCGGTGCCATATTGGGATTACTCAGGGTTATTCACTGATTGCCTCTTTTTATGCTGTTGCTTTACTCCCCGCTTCAGGGTTTTGCGATTAACTTCATCTGACATCTCAATTTCCCTTCCCCAAGTCACTTTCTCTCAGGGCTTGGCGTCCGCTCAAAGAACATGATTTTGTGAAGGTCTTTTCTCACTAGCATCTGATCACTTATCAATTTTGATGGGCTATTCATTCCTATCGCAATCCATCCTCCCTCCCCCAAGAGGTGACATAGGCGGAATCATCCTTGTACTGAAGACAATCTACAAAAAATATAAATTATATCAGCTTTTTTAACTATGCGTTTTATAATATTTTTCCATATCTTTTATCAATTTTTATCTTTATTCTTCTTTTTAAAATGTGAATTGACCTTGTTTCAGTTCAGCGATCCATCTTTTCCCCCAAACTGGGTTTTGGGTACTTAAACCTGCCATTTTTCATGGTTCAGAGGTCCTTTTTCGGACTTAACCATCTAGATTGGTTCAGAGGTCCTTTTTTTGGACTTGACCTAATCATCAGGACATGACCAACTTAATGGTTCATCGGTCCTTAAATACAATTTTATTTTTTTTCATTAATCCAACGCTTTAGATACTTAGCGTGAACTTGATTCACAACTCTTCCATCTAAGAGATTCTTGATGGAGTAAGCATAAGTCACCTTTTTGGTGATTACTTTGAGAGGACCTGACCATAACGCATTTAATTTGTTTCTTCATCCAAAACCATGCATATTGCAATAGGCAACTCTTTCCCCTAACTGTTATTCTTCTAAGGCCAGTCAATTCTTGTCATCCATCAATTTCGCTTATATCCTTTTATTCAAGGTTGTATTGAATGCTTGCAATTGCATATCGATCAGGATACTTGTCAGTCAGTTCAGGTATTGCTCAGTACTCATTCCCGACATAGGTTCCACCACCAAATATAAAGCGTCAGCAACGAGGCCTTTCTTCCATATAATATTTCAAACTGCGTCTTTCCTGTCTCTGTATGATGACTAATATTGTAGGTGATCATCGCCAAACTCAGGTACGTTCCCCATGTGGAAGTTCTCACTGTGAAAGATTCCTCAGCGTTGCGGCCAGCATTCAATTGACCCATTCTACCAGTCCATTCGTCTTTGGCCAGTATGGTACTGACTGGCTCCTCAGATCCTTAGTTTTTTGTTTAACCTCAGGATCACATGAGACGTAAAGTTGGTCCCATTGTCACTAAGCAGGACCTGCAGACATCCATGCCAGTATACTACTTGATCCAGGATGAACCTCGCAGTACTGGTAGCATCTACTTTTGTTAGAGCCTTCATCATAACCCATTCACTCAGATGGTCGATGGCAACTATGATGTACTTGACTCCCCCTGTGATCATTGTCAGCGGTCCCATCACGTCGATGGACACTGTGTGCCAGGCAAATACAGGGTGGACCAGTCAGTATCCAGTTTTATTATTGTGTGGTTTGTGCAGCTGGCACTCCATGAAACAAGCCAGATAATCTGTGACATCATAGTTGATTGATTCCCAGTAATAATACAGGCGAATATTGTCAGTTGTTTTCCTCAGGCCTCCATGCCTGACAACCTTGTGAGCTTCTTGTACTATTGCTGCTCTTTCTGAAAGTTTTGGGAATAATAACCTCCTCTCAAAATCGTCTTGAATACTTGTCCATCCATAGTCTCGCTGTTTTCCATCACTATTTAAAGTGCAACTTAGATTTCTCAGGGCTCATCCCCAATTTTTCCTTCAACTATTCTCTGGAATAGCTCATCCACCTGCAGGTATACCAACTGGAACATTGGCAACTTCAATAAGCCATCTGCGTTCTGGTGAGAAGCCTTCACTTGGTGGACTATCTCATAATCATAAGCCTGGAGCTTAAGTGCACAATGGGTCAGTTGTCCTTCTGGCTCTCTTAATTTGTGCAGCCAATGCAGCGAATAGTGGTCCATTACCATCTTAAAGTGCGTTCCATGGGCATATATCCAAAACTGCTTGCATATGTATATGACTGCAAGGCATTTCCACTCAGTTATGGTGTAGTTCCTCTCAGCGGCTGAGAGTGTCTGGCTCACATATGCCACCGGATGCTCGTCCCCAAGTTTGTCTACTTGGCTCAGTATGGCGCCAATCGCCATCAATGAAACATTAGTTTGAATAAGAAAACTATTCAATCAAAACTTGGATATTCTAGAATTGGCGAATTTAAAAAATATTGACGTAACTTATCGAAGAAGTCCTGGGCCTCTTCATTCCATAAAATCCTTTTTTCAGATCCTTTAATAAATGGAATAATGGCTCGGCTATATGGGTGAAGTCTTGAATAAATCTTCTGTAGTATCTGACCATCTTAAGGAACACTTGGATGTCTCAGACACTCTTCAGTACAGCCATATGCTCTATAGCTGCTATCTTCTGGGTTTGCAGCTGCAATACTCTAGAGTAGATTATGAATCCCAGATATTCCAACTCTTTCTTAAAGAAGTGACACTTCCTTGGCTTGATCTTCAAGTTAGCCGTGGACAGTCACTTAAATACTTCTTCCAAGTGGTGGATATGGAAGTAAACGTCCTACTGAACACTTTGATATCATCCAGATATACCAGGATGCATGACAACTTCAAGTCGCTTAATATCGCATCCATGGCCCTCTGAAACGTTGCAGGTGCATTGCATAGACCCAGGGGCATCCTCATCGGTTGGTATAGCCCCTGTCTGGTAATAATTGCGCGTTTTTCTTGGTCTTCCTTTGTAAAGTCAATCTGACAATATCCCAAGATCAGATCCATCGCAGAGAAATACTTCGCTTCTTCTAAACAATCTAGTGCATTGTCAATCATTGGTAGGGGATATGAATCCTTCTCCATAATTTTATTCAGTCTTTGATAGTCAACACCACCCAGTTTGATCCATCATTCTTCTTCACAATTAAAATCAGACTCGCCCAGGGACTTGATAATGGAACTAGAAGCCCATGCTCCACTAGTTTGCTGATTTCATCCTCCACTACTGCTTTATCAGCTTTCAATCATCAGATTGGTATCATCCTTATTGGTAAATTTTCCCCAATGTCAACCTTGTGGATCACGTCTCATGCGCATCCCAAATTGTGATTGTCCTGAGTAAACACTTCCCAATATTTCTCAAATAGTTTGAGCACCTCCTCTTGCTTGCCTTCTGACAGATCAGCGAGCTGCTCTTGATCAACCAATAGGTTGATACTTTTGGCTACCCCGGCCAGTAATCCAATGTCATCAGAGACCCAAAATCGTGGAATCATCTCAATATGGCCATTGGGATCAGATGAATAAATACAATGATCCGATTCCTCTTGATCTTCATCGGTTTTTCACTCAAATTCGCCAGGAGAAATCAAATTTCTCCATGGCCCAGCATTATTATCCTGGGAGCCACCCATGGCTCCACTATGGACTTCTTCCAGGGGCTTCCAACCTCCCCATACAACAGCTCAGGAATCTCCAATGTCAACCCTGTGTCAACTATATCTGCAATCCAGCCGGTATGGTCCTCTCATTCTTGATTCTTAGTGGAATCTCCAGTTCTCTAGGATTTCCGCCGGCATTTCACATCGCTTCCTATCAACTAATTGGTTTCAAATTGGGACAATGCTGTAATTGTATATCAGATTGATGAAGTTGTTTCTCTGATTCAACGGAGCTTCTCCTTCCTTCTGGTTACCAATGGTAACGTCTGACCCTAGAAGGTCAACATTTTGTTCTTTAAGGTATATTTAATTCTGTTCCATCAGAATGTCATAGTTTTGGTTCATCAAAACTATTGCTGGTGCAGATACCACCAACGACCTGAATCATAGTGGCAGCACATTAAACGCTCCACAGGAAACGGTGGTGTTTGGCCCAGATGTCCCATATTCTCTCTTGTGTTACAAGTCCAGAGATATCTTCATCCTCTTTACCAACTTGGTCGAGACAATATTGATGGGCACTCCGCTGTCAACAATTGCCCTTATTCTCACTCGTTTCACTTATATATCTATATATGTAAACTCAGAGTATTGTAATCTTAGTGTTTACTGAGTGAATGGCGGCGTTATTAGCCGAATATAGGGTGTGAATAATTTGTGCTAATAATTTAGGAAATGATTTCTTTATCACGCTGAGGGGGATAGACAGATAAGCCTCATTTAAATGGACATCAGATAACTCTTCAGAATTCTCAGTGGTTCAGATCTTATCTGCCACTTGTCGGGCGTACAGATGGCCAACTTCTTTGATTATCTCAAAGTCAATTCTTTTTGCCCCAGCTCTGGTCATGGCATTCACATCCATATTGACCACTTGATATAGCTGATCCTGCTCGTCTTCTACAAACAGATTGCTAATATCAATTTCTTCATTCATAATATCAGGAGAAACAGGTTTCTCTGCAGCTCTAGACTGTATCTTGTCTATGCTGCAAGCCCTTTTCCCAAAGCCTTGGTGGCTGCTGTCTCCTTAGCCTGGACCACGTTGATCTGATCCTTTGGCTTTTTACATTGTACAGTGAAATTTCCTTTTCCGCCATACTAATAGCAGACCTTCTCCTTCTTGTTTACCCATCTAAATCCTTTGGGCTTATTTCCCAGCACAGTTCTATTGGTAGCCTCTTTAGCACCTTCGTTTCCCGAAGTGGGAATTAGATTTCATACCAGATTGGACTTGAAGCTTCTATTTGGGGCATTGAATGTCGTTCCAAATATCTTCAAGTTATCTACCATTTGCGAGGTAGTTATTTCCATTGTGAATATGGAAGACATCATGCGATGCAAATTGCAATAGGGCTAAAGGGCCATTTACAAGGCGATACTAGCAATAAAATCGTCCAATACTTTTGCTCCGGCAAGGATTTGTGACTGATGGTAAAATCAATCTGCAAAGCTAGCTAGAGACTCATCTTTATGGAACTGGATTCCCTTAAATTCCTGCTTGCATTTTAAAATGCATGTTGGATTCCCAAACTCCTTCATGATGGCCACCTTAGCCTCCACATATGACCAGCTGTTCCCCTCCAGGTGAGGTAACACTAAGTTTTGACAGTCAGTGTCTAGGCAATTAATGACCATCAACGCCTTTTGAAGATCTCCCTAGCCATTCATGGTCTTGTCAAACAGTCAGAAAAATGATGGGGCATTATCCCACTGGAACTTTGGCAATTTTGGCGTTGCCCTAAATTCCTCCAAGTCATTACTGGCCAATTCTCTTGGTTCTCCTACTTGGCTAACTTGTGGAGTGACTTTGGGCATCATCTCTGAAATGGCATTAAAAGTGGGTGGCATGTTCCTTGGGGTATTCAACTTCTTAAGTATCATGTGAGGACTTCTTACCTTGGCATCGATTGCCATATTGGGCTCACAAGCACATCTGTTAGCTTTAAGTTCCTCCACTTGCTTGATTAATTTTTTGATATCCACACCAAAATTTCTTAAACAAACGCGATCCGATCTCGCTCTGTTTTCAGGTATAGGACCTCTTGACGAGGTCCTCTTCTTTCTTGTTCAATGAGTTTAATTTGCCAAGTAACTCATTCCCGAAGCTGGCTACATTCTCCTCTCCTTCCTCCACCTTGGTGACTTCTTCTTCCAAGGCCTCAAACTCCCAATGGTCCAATGTGTTTAAGGCATTCTGGTTTACAGTGGCTATCTCAGTCCACAGTTTACGTAGCTCTTCTTTGTATAACATTATTACAGACTCTTTACTCAACTATCCCTTTAGTGAGCATCAACTTGTAATAATTTACAATTGGTTGTTATTGGCAAGCAACCCAGTAACCTTTTTACTAAGAGGTTCAATTTCCTCGTGCACTGAATTACATTGTATAGAATGAATTATTAATCAATAATATTATGAAGACTATTATTCATATTTGAGTATGAACTATATATTGGCCCAATGCTTGGCCAGTATTCCCGATTAAATACTTGTGTTTCATACTCATAGGGATTCATTCCCTTCCTCTTGTAACCAGGTCTTTGCTATGATACCCCAGTGACAGTCTCTCTCAGCCTAACACACAGTCAGCAGCTATCCCTGATTGCGATTCCTTCTTCTTTAGATCCCCGCTTGGATCTTTACTATTCTCTATGAGAGTCTTCCAATTATTGTCCTCTGCAATAATAACTTGAGATAGAACAACACAATAGAAGTTGATAGTTTAACTATACACCAAATTGACAATATTTCTGTAACTCTAAACTTTGTAAAGTACTGTAAAACACTGTTTTATTATAGTAAATCCTAGGGAATTATATAGTGGGGAATTTGGCTCTCTAACCCACGGTTGACACCTCTTTGATGAAACAGCAGCGGTGACATTGAATCACCCATCCTCTTCTTGGCAGCAATGGTCTTCCCCATCCTGGCTAGGATTCCGTCATTGGACATCCTTGAGACCTCAAACAAAAAGAGTCGGAAAACGAGTCCCTAATGTTTTCCTCTCAATATAAGCGAACCAAACATATTTGGCTAGCGACCTGCTTAGGTAATGGGACTCTTTACACATTATGGAAGGTCACTCACCTCCCAATCAATTTGTTAGTTTCAGGTGGCATCTCTTGCCTCGCAACTTACTATTCATTCCCAATCTATCAGTGATGAAAAATTACCAATTCCAATTGGTACAACTGATAGTTAATCACTATCAAATGCCCCTATTTTTTCAGCAACTTCACCAAATGAGATTTTAAGTATTCATCTGGATTGATCCCTCAATGGATATGACCAGGCGAATATCCCAAAATTTCCCAAATGTAGTTCCTCTGAAACTCTTGCAAACTGATATACAATTCACTTCGCCTTAGGGAATTTTCCTTTAGTGATACCAGGTAATCTAGCAGGCTGGGAATATGGGCAAAAATCCCAATAAGCTCTAAAGCGGGAAATCAACTCTGACCTCTACAGCCTCTTTTATGGCTGTATCACTCTGGAGCCCAACTTCTGAAGAGTTACAGCGACAAGATACACCTCTACAATGTCAGGATAGCCAATAATACTGGCAGTTATGGGGCCGCCTTCCCTTCCAGCTTCAGTTCCAAAAGCTCAACCGGTAAAGTCAGTTATCTCTTTGCATGGTTCATCTCTGTCCAAGCGGTCTAATAAGAAGGATAAAGTATCACATTCATCCAAGCCACTGCCTCAATCCTTCTCAGTCTCACCTCAGCTACCCCTAGTTCAAAACCTGTAGTCATAGGGAAACTCAAGCTGGTCACTTCTAACCAAAAGTTAAAACCATTACACTTCCTACGCCTCCACCGAAAGTTAGGGCAGGTACGATGCTCCCTTCAAAGTTCAAAAGGGTAGATGAGAGCAAAAAGGCCCTCCTCTTTGAGGTGATCAAGCCAGTTTCTCAGACCCCTCTTAGCAACTCGTTGAGGTGCATTGACAATCCCTCTGATGATGAATCTGAAGAAGGTGGTGAAGACGCGGGCTATTGTGTTTTGGAAGCCCAAATGGAAGTGCAGGTTCCAGTTAGTATGAGGCCTGAAAAAATTGATATAGCCATGATATCATGAAGAACCTATCTCCAACAGTTTTGAGGATTTCAGAGGTTAATGATACCGCTAGTGACACTGACCAGATTAATGGGACTATGATCTGATCCACTTAGCAGGTTCATACCCTCCAATTTATTAAAGATAAATAACCTGAAATGGATCAAAACCTTGCTTCCACTCTCCATTTAGAGGAGGACTTCGCCCTTCCCCCTACTTTTTAGTAGCATTATAGCTAAGGTAAAGGTTGTCATTAATTAATTGCGCGTTCTAGACATCCTTGATATGGGTGCTCCAGTGAACATGGTCTCTTAAAAGCCCATCAACAAAAAATTTGGCGCCTGACCTGGACTATTGAAAGAGTTCAGAACTGCAGGGCCCAAAGACACGCAAGCTATTGAGCCTACTCATCTCTACCCATATGAACTGGAAAACTCCTACTGGCTGCCCCCGCTGTGTCATTAAACTATAACGCATATTACTTATCATTGGCACTCAATTTATGTTTGAGTATGACGGGATCTTTAATGTGAAAAAGGGATTTCTCTCCCTTATAAACTACGAATTTCCCTAGTCTTTAAAACTGATGAGCCTAAGAAGAAGGAATATACCTATGTGGTTATTACCCTTCATCTGCCCTCACTCTTAAATATACCACTTCAGGCAGAAACACACAAAAACTGCCTGACTCCGTGGATGCTTCAGAGAGCGTTCCATTGTATGCGTGAGAGGAGGTATTAGTCTAAGCGGGTGAACAAAATGTGATAGACACCAAAATTACTATGCAAATCCACCGCAACTGCCTTATGCACTTAACAAGCATTGATAGAATAAGCCCTTTAAATCCTCAGATGTTGCCAGGTATCTTAACTCTTCTTACCATCGATCTATTAACCTTCTTATGGGGAATCACTAACATGGACATGGTTGAAAAGAAGCATCAGAGATTGGTAAATGCACTGCTGGTTTCAATTGAGGACATCCAACAAGTCCATTATATTGGGTCTATGTAAGATATGGGACTACCCACTGACCAAATGATATTTACTTTAAAGAACGTTCAAATTTCCGATAATTTAACTTTTAAAAAGCTTAATAAAGTTTATTCTTTACTGAAGTCACATAGTGTCATTTTCTCCAAATTAGATAATGACTTAAGGCATATTAAGGGCTGAAGCCACACCATTGATGTTGGTGATGCCAAGTTTATTCAATCCAAGAATTATTGGAAGTCAAAGGTTTAAGAGGTCCATATTAGGATGGAGCTTAAACAGTTACTGGATGTAGGGCTACTGATGCCTTCTAAAAGGCTTCGGTCAATTCCGCTTTTGCTTATAAAAAGAAGAATGGTGGTCAAAGGGTTGTGATGTACTACTTTCGACTAAAAAATCTCACAAAGAATGATAGATATACTATCAATCACATTGACGACACTCAAGCACAACTCTCTAGATTAAAATTCTTCTCAGCCATGGACTTAACCAGTGGCTATTGGCTTATGGACCTCTCTCCTCAAGATAAGAAGAAATGCTTTCAGATTTTTAATGAGGGCTTATTCCAACTCACCTGATAAACTCAAGGGTTGTGCAACGCTCCTGCGACTTTTCAGATAGCCATGGACCACATCTTTCAGGACCTCAAGTTAAGTTTCTTCATCTTCTATCTTGGTTACATTACTGTGTTTTAAATACCTTTAATGATCAATTTAATCACATAAATGAATTCTTTCAAAGCTTGCATCAGTCCAACTTTAAATTGAAGACCTCCAAATGTACATTCTTAAAGAAGAGTTGGATTTCCGGGCTACACCTTTCCCCAGATGGAATCCAACATCTCCATAATAATTTGAGGTAATATATAAAATGCTTGCCCCAAAACCCTCTGCAATATACAGGTGTTCTTGGCATGATGGGGGTACTACCAAAAATTCATCTACAAATTCACTCAACTCAGTGAGCCCCTCGTGTGCTTTTTAGCTAAAGAGACCCTTTCCATTAAGGTGCAGAACAACAGGATGCTATTGAAAGGCTAAAGAAGTTGTTGCAATGACGGCCAATCCTACTCCACCCTGACTATAGTAAAACCTTCAATCTGTTTAGTGATGCCTCTGACTATACTTTTGGAGCTATCTTGGCTCAACTGGATGAGCCTGGAGTCGATCATACCGTCTCATACTTCAGCGAGATGCTTTCTAAGGCAGAACGAAATTATAGTTTCACTGAGAAAGAGTGCCATGCTGCCTTGCTAACTGTTATATATTACCGCCCTGTCCTATATGAGACCTCATTTAAGCTGATAACTGACCACGTCTCCTTAAAGTGGTTAAGAATATGAAAGATCACACTGGGCGGTTGGCACGCTGGGCTTTGAAGCTCCATCACTATGATATTACCATTGAGCACCGAGCTGGGATGAGTCATATGAATGTCAATAAGTAGACTCAGCTGCTCATCCTTCACTTAGATAATTTTGAAGCAGAGCGGCTACATGACTTCCTAATGACCACTGATGATTGGGAGGATTAGGATGAACCCGTCCAGAAGATTCTAGCTTAACAATCCCATAACACTAAGGTGGAGATGAGGAGGTATACAAAGTAAATAGTGGTGAACTTGTTATTCCACCTCTGATTATCTGAGTGATTATCTGTCATCATAGAGTTTCATACCATCATAGGGCATAGTGGAGTACAGAAATCTATGAGTGGGTAAAAGAATGCTACTACTGGGAGGCAATCATGGAGACCATCATCAAAGTCCTGGATGCTTGTCTGACATGCAAAAAACCAATCTAGCTTTGGAACCAAGTACCAATATCAACCTACCACCCCTCAACAGCCTTTCCACACAACAAGTCAAAATGTGGTTGGCACTCTACCCCAAAACACAGATGGAAATTGATAAATCTTAGTAGGATTTATCATATTACAAATGGGTTTAGGTTGTGACTCTAACAGCTCAGATGGGAAAAGGCACTGCCACTTTACGTCAGACAATTACAAGTACAATTATCTAATAAGATTGTATCAGTTATAAATAAGGACCAAAATATGAAAAATTGGCCAAAATACCTTGGCTGATTCTCTACGGAACCCCTCAAATTGGGGTATCACTTCTAGTAATAATTAGGCAAACAAATTGAGTTTAAGCGGTCAAATTGCACTGAATCGTCGTCTGAATTTGGGGAGTTCATCAGAGGCTCCACCCATGGCCTCTTCCATTTTAGTACAGGTTTTACCACAGAAACTAGCCCTTTTTGATAGGGTTGAGAGGATCAACAAAATGCAAAAATGTTCCAGCCCATTGATAATGTTAAATAAGAAACATCACCTCGTGGACTAGTCCTTTCTGTTCCAACCATCAATTGTCCATTCCGCCCAAATGTGGCAAGTTTGAGAGATCCAATAGATCAACAGCTCATATTTCCAAATTTAGATTTAATAAGCAATATGAACTTTAAGCCTCAATCCTTTAAGTTTAGTATTGACTTATCAAGGGGGTCTCTTTTTACCCCATCGCGGCTACTAATAAAACATATAAAAATCAACCTTTTAGCTGTTCTTAGTGTTTTTTATTTTTATAAGTGGTGCAGAAATTCCTTTAATTTTTGATTTGTTGGAAGTTAGGTAAAAAGGCACTGGCGAGCAATTTCCCACCTAAAATACAACAAGTATTACTCACTACAGGGGCACCTGTACACCACAAAAAACGTTTAAAAATGATTTGTTGATAGGGCATCTAACATCAGTTTTTCCCATGGAAAGTAATCCTAGGCTAGCCACTTTAGAAAACCAGCTAGCCAGCGCTTTGTCTTGTCTCAAAAGGCTTGGGCAGCACTCTATTCCCATACCCCCTTTTTAGAGATAATTTCACTACAAGTGAGGAAAGTATTGCCTTCTTCCTCTTCATTTATGAATCTGCTATGAAAGAAGCAACTGACAAACAAAAAACCCAGTACATACCACATTGCTTTAGTCGCCTATCCCAAGAAATAATTTGTTCCCACCATTATCCATCTCAGCACTTGATTGGAGGTTAAAAAAGCACTTATTGACTAATTTGGCTCCCAGCAGAGTTTACAACAACAAAAACATGACTCTATGTGCCTAAGTCTTTAAGTGGGAGAATCAATACTCTTTTGTGGAACGGTTCTATAGGTACGTTCAACACCTGCTGCTTGCCAAAATGCTACTCTTGAAGACGCCATTGCTGCCATTCTGAGCGGTTTGACATCTCACCATTCTATAGCTCAGCATCTTATCTCTTTAAAGCGCCACCTCTGGACCATTTGAGATTTTAAAGCGACACTTCTGAAGGTGGCAGATATGTATAACGCTGAAGCAACTTCAAGTGTTGGGCTAACTTTTCAGGTATTAAACATTAAGAATTATTCAACTTCAGCCCTGTCAAAGGAGCGCTGTGATGATCCCTTTGGGCCCCCCTGTGCTGGTTACTACTCTGAGCCCAGCACCTTCAGTGCATTTAAACCTATATTTCCTCTGCCCAGAAAATTTGAAGTTCTTAAGCCCATAAGTCAAAGTAAAATTTTTGTCAATGGGGCCGCGCTTTGCCTCCATCTTGTCACCAAGATAATATCTTATCAAGCAATGAGCATCTCAAAGTGGTTCCAAAGCCAGCTTCTGAGCCTAAAACCCTTTCTCGTGTGCCTATCGCCCCCATTGACGAAGGGTTAAATGAGTAGGTCACAAATTCTAAATCGCCTGTTTTCCAAAAGCACACAGCTGCTGATCAACCCGCATCTAATATAGTTAAAAAGTCAACTTATACAATGCTATCATCCTCACCATCTCTTCATACAATCTCTAACTCAAAATCCTGTGGCCATAGGGCAGCCAAAACCCCCTGCATAAAAGGCTAAATTTAGAGCTGTAACTACCACAGCGTCACCTCCACAAGTTACCCAAGTAGATGCTCGCCACCAAGACCTCCCCTGAAACAAGAAAAGCTCTGATCTTACCTCATAACCAATGGATTTATTGGACTGCATTGAGAGCCCCTCTGATGACGAATATGTTTGGAGCTGTGAATATGTCAAGCACTATGCCTTAGGAGCCCCAGGTGAAGTGGAGGTACTTGAACAATTAAACCCAGATAGAGTGGATATGCCTAGGGTACCTCTCAAAATGTACATTTATCAGGTTCTGAGAGATCAGGGAACATTGATACCACCAGTGAAGGTGCCCAGCTCATTGCCACAATGATCTTATCCACTCAGAGTGTATACAATGCAATCTATAAGGAATAAATTTTTAAAACTGATAAACGCCTTGCTTCTACACTCAAGCTGAGGGAGGTCCTCGCTATTCCTCCAACCTGGGTGGAATTTTAACAAAAGATGAGGATGTTGTCAATGGAGTATGAGTCAATTCTACCCTTGAAAATGGATCCCATGTGAACGTTGAATCATCAAAGCTTATGAAAAAAATCAAAGATGTCCTCTGACCTCAACTACACTCAGGAGTTTGGCACAGCTGGTCCAACCAACACTCTTGCTATTGGGGCTTACTCATCTTTACCCATCCGATTTGGGAAACTCCTTCTCTCAGCCCCTGCGGTGGCCCTAAACAACAACACCTATGACATGCTCATTGGTACCCAGTTTATATCTGAGCATGAAGGGATTATCAATCAGGAGAAGGGCTATCTCTCCCTTCTTAACTACGAGGTTCCCTGATATAACAACAATAGGAATAATAAAAAATACGCTTGCAATATTGATTATCCTTTATCCACCTTATCCTTTTACTATATGGAAATGGAGCAGTATACTAAGACGCTGCCTGAATCAGTAGACGCTTTTGAAGTAATTCCATTTTTGCAGCTCAAGAGGTGTTGATTAAAGCGGGTTAAAAAAGGGTTATTACACCTAGATTGCCTTGAAAATACCCCTCAACTGCATGTTGCGCATAATTAGCATCAATGTATTCATTCCCTTAGAACCTCAAGAATTACCATGCTTTTAGACCCAGCCTACAAATGTCCTATCTGTATTCTGTTGGGGAATATTACCAATAAGGAAATAGTTTAAAAAGTCCTGAGGAGATTGGGAAAGGTATGATCCCAGAAAAATAGATTAATCCAGGCCCACTGCATCGGGTTTATGTCAGACATTGGCCTGCCTGCTGACAAATCATTAGGTACATTGCCTGACGTTATATCTCCAAGGAGCTAACCCTAGCAGAGCTTAATAAAGTTCATAGATTATTGGAGTCCTACAGCGACATATTCTCTAAAACTGAGACCGATTATGGTCATATGATGGGCTGGAGTCATACCATCCTATCCAAACCTTATCATAAATTTAAATTTGAGGAGCAACAGACTAGGATGGAGCTCAAATAGCTATTTGATGCTGGCCTGCTGGTTTCTTTTCAAAGTCCCTATTAATCCCCTCTCCTCCTTAGAAAAAAAAGGAAAATGGCGCTTATTAAGTTGTGATGTAATACCACCGACTAAAAAATCTTACAAAGAAGGATAGTTATCCTATCTCTCGCATTGACGATGCTTTAGCACGGCTCTCTGGATCTAAGTTTCTTCAAAGCAAAGTACTTAATTAGCGGCTATTGGCATATGGACTCTCTCCCCAAGATCAGGATAAATGCGCTCTGATTTGAAGTGCGGGTCTATACCAAACCAACCAATTACCTCAGGGGTTGTGCAACGCTCCTGCATCTTTCCAGCGAGCCATGGAACTCATCTTACAGGTATTCAAGTTGAGTTGTATCATTGTTTATTTAGATGACATTAAAGTGTTTTCTATGAACTGTAATGACCATATTGCTCACATAAAAGAAGTCTTCTAACGCTTACGTCAGTCCAATATTAAACTAAAGCCCTCCAAGTGCACTTTTTTCAAAAAAGTTAGATTTTCTTGGACACACCATCTCACGGGATGGGATTCAACCCTCCAAGACAAGGTTAAGGGTATATTCAAAATGCCTGCTCCCAAAAACCTGCACGATATCCAGGTATTTTTGGTTATGATTGAAACAGTCAAGGTGTTGCCTGACCAGCACATTACCCTAATCTTCCTTAGGGTGATAGTTGGGGCCAGGGGAGAGGGGCTCAACTGCACTGATTATTGTAAATGGCAATCTGACAAATCAGATGCCTCGAAATTGGAAGCAATATCAAATCAAAAGGCTGACGGGTAAGGGAAGCCTCAGAAATGGCGCTCTGGACAACCAGATGCTGCCAAATCCAATATTGCTAAATGTGGTGATGAGGGATTGGACCCTCAAACATGAATCTCTGACCAATCGGAGGCTGAATCCATTGCTCATGGGAGTATTGACAAGGATGAAAATCCTTGCAAATGGCACTCTAGCCAACTAGATGCCGCCGAATGAATATTCCACAAAAGAGGCAACAAACTAATATTGGGGAATATGGGTGAAGGGAATGGCCTGGGCTTTGAGAGCAAATTGAAGCTGAATAATAAATGCAGAAAAGTTTCTGCAACCCTGAGGGTACCCATCCCAAGTTTGAGAATGGGCCTTGACGCTGAAATTGAGGGTCTAGATTCTCAAATAGGGCCTGCCGCTGGGAAGATGCCCACAGACTTCGCGGGAACTGGACCCACTCTTCCCCAATAAGCTCAGTATAAATCTGAGCAGGCGAAACTGTGTAAAGCAGTTTTGTCTTCTATAGAGTTTAAATAAAACTTATTAAATTCGAAAATTAGTTTTGCACATTTGCAAATCAGTTTATTAAAAAACCCAGAAACCCCCTCATGGACAGCAGTTCAGACTTTGATAGGGCCATCCAGTCCTTGTACGCCCTCTCAGGGGGTCAGGCCCTCCTTCTGAGCGCCAGCATTGTCTTGACTATGGTCCAAACCTTCATGGTACAGTGGTTTCCACATAGTCAGATTCGGGATCTCTCCACATCAGGGCTATCCTGCCTGTGGGTACTCACTTGGGCACTCTTGCCTAACTGCTTTGTAGCAGTTTTCAGAGACCCCGTCCATCACATTAGACGAAACTCATTTAACTTGATGTCTTTATTCCTGGACATGGTGGACAAGCCATCTGAACGCGCCCTGCCTGCGTGGTATGAACACCCAACCACGTTTTTGATGGTCTCTTCTCTCTTCTATTATTCTTAAGAGAAGTCGCCCGTTTCCTTCCCTCCAAGGGGCATACCAACGTCTACTTTCAATCTGAGCAGTCCGCGTCTGAGTTCCGACAGGCCCTCACCCCAGGATAGTTGAGCATCTTGCATTCCACCTTCTCGCGTGTGAAACTTCAAGCCCAGCTGACCACGGCGTTAGGAGGAACATCCCCAGTGTCACTTCAGATTGCCCAGATAGTAACCGCCCTGCCCAGAAACCTAGCAGATTATTTCACTGAGCTACTGGAAACCCAGACGATGCTCCCACCTTGGAGGAATGTCTTCAACTGGTTGTGAGAGCGGCTATGCTGAATGACTCCCAAGACGCTGCGTGGTCCGCCATTCTGAACCTAACTCAAGGAAAGATGTCAGTCATGGAGTACGCCCATGTGTACCGCCCTTTGGCCAAGGCTGCCAAGGTCACCCCTACTCAGATAGCACGAATGTTCTGCCAGAACCTCCGCCCAGACATCCTTATGGCATTGGCTGCCACTCGCCTGGGAGCTACCCTTGATGAGGAGAATTCAATCGCGACCCAGGTGGAGGGCCAACTAGCATTAGTGCAAGCGAAGGCCCATACTGGAGTACAACTTGGGAAGTTCCGCGGCCGCCGAGCTTAGTCTGAGCCAGTCTCCAACCCCTCACAGGAGTCCACACAGGGTTCTCCCTCCGGCTCCGCCAATGGGGTAAAACCTTCAGGAAACCACAGAGAGGGAAACCCTAGTCCCTCCTACAATTTCCGCCCTACTCCTGCGCACGTTGCTACCATCAATAAAGGAAATACCTCGTCTTATCTCTATGTCCCCTATTCGTTACAGCTCTTGGGAAGAAAGAGGGAGGATCAGCTTTAGGCGCTGGTGGACACTGGAGCGGAAGAGAACTACCTAGATCACGGGTTAGCAAAAAAAATGAGGCTGGAAATGGAATGGAAGGGAGCCATAACGCTGGCAGACACCTCAAAAACGGTTAGCAGTTGGAAGATCAAGACCCAGGTGTTGCTGCAGCAGGGGCCTCATATTAAAAAGAGTCATTCAGTGCCATTAAAAATCTGCCTCATCCTATAATCCTGGGCATGGAGTGGTGGCACAAGTACTCCCCTCAGTTCAAACTGCAGGAGCGCCTGGTCTTTCTACACCCCAAGAACCAACCCCCAATGGCACTAGATTTCTTCACCACTGGCGGATGGAAGTCTTGGGGTGAACGCGGTAGTAGGGCTGGAGATGGAGGCGGACATACCCAACGAATTTCGTGGTGCGCTCACCTGTTCAAGAAGAACCAAGCCCCCTCTACCACCCCAAACGGTCCTTACCCTTTCACCTTCAGGTTCAAAAAGGATGCGGAATTCCCCAAGGGTTGTCCCGTCTACCCTTTTGAATCTTAAGGCGAGGGCGGCCCTTGAGGTCTATGTCAAGGAAATGCTGGAGCGCGGGATGATTGTCCCATCCAATTCGCCAGTGGTGTCGCCAATACTCCTAGTCCCAAAAGCAAGTGGCGAGCTTCGTCCGTGTGTGGACTACCGGTGGCTGAACGCAATCATTGAGTCTGACCCCTACCCCATTCCTCTGATGGAGACCATCTCTCAGATGATCTCAGGTAGCCAGGTTTTCACCAAGTTAAACCTAGTTGACGCGTTCAACCAAGTTCTGGTAATCGCCAAACAACAACAATATATGGCTTTCAAGTGCCACTTAGGAGTCTTTGAGTACAAAGTGATGCCCTTCGGCCTCAAGAAAGCCCCAGCAGTATTCCAACGTACCATAGACAACGCCCTAGGAAACCTGATTGGAAAATGTTGTGTGGCGTACATGGATGACATACTTGTGTTTTCCAGGACCAAGGAGGACCACAAAGGAGATGTGTTGAGCGTTCTGGAAGCCCTCAACAAGGAGGACCTCCACTTGAAGCCATTTAAATGCGAGTTCTACAAAGACTCAGTATCCTTCTTAGGGAACGTAGTCTTCCAAAAGGGAACAGCCATATGCCCGGACAAGCTGAAGGCAGTAAGGGAGTGGTCGGCCCTTAAGGATAGAACGGGTGTTAGAAGTTACCTGGGTGTGGTGAACTTCCTAAGAAGATTCGCAAAAGACCTTTCCAAGATGGCGGCCCCCTAACTCACCTGACAGGGCAGGTCCCGTTCCATTGGGGAAAAGAGGAGGAGACAGCCTTCCAAGCCATCAAGGAGAGCCTCATGAAGGCACCAGTACTAGCCCATCCTGACTCCAACCGTCCTTTCATAGTGGAGACTGACACCTCCAACTTTGCAATTGGGGCAGTTCTGCTACAAGAGGGAGAAGATGGGGTAGACCATCCCGTAAGCTACTTTAGTAGGAAAATGCTGCCCGCTGAGACAAACTACCCCGTGTATGACAAGGAGCTCTTAGCGATTGTATCAGCCTTGTAGGAATGGCAGCACCATTTTTTTCTACGCCAGACATCCCTTTACTATTTAGAACGGACCACCGAGCCCTCAAATTTTACAAGAGCCCAAAGCACATGAACCAGCGCCAGGCCAGATGGCACCTAGAGCTGGCGTCTTAAAAACTTTAGGATTGTGTACAAGCTGGGGGAGAGCAACCTCATCCCAGATCTCTTAAGCAGGGACCCAGGTAAGTCCTTCCCAAGGGAGGAGCTGGATGCATACAACACCGCCACTATGTTGCCCTCAAATGTGTTCACTGTCATCCAGAATGCCACACAGGAACTGAGGGAAAAGCTTCAGGCCGCCCAGCGAAGCTCAAAGTATGGGGCAACACTGTGGAAGGACCTGGAGGAGGGGTAGAGAACGAGCAACATAAGAATTTCTGTAAAATGAAAGGCCTCATTCTCCACAAAGGGCGCCCATGGCTGCCCAACCGCGAGCTCCAGGAATAGGCAATAAGCGCTTTCCACGACTACCCCTTGGCGGGGCACCCTGGAAATGAGAAAACCATAGAGCTCCTGGCCTGAAGTTACTCCTGGCCTAGGATGCCCAGCGCCGTGAGGGAGTACATCCAGAAATGTGTCACATGCGCCCATTCCAAGAACGTTAGGCAGAAGCCTGTAGGAAAACTCAAGCCCCTCCATATTGCGGAAATACCATGGTCCTCACTGAGTGTGGACTTCATAATGGGGCTTCCAAAATCAAAGGGATATGACGCTGTGATGGTGGTGGTAGACAGAATGACCAAGTACGCGGAAGTCTTTCCTTGTGACTCCACCATCACAGCAAAGGGCATGGCGGATATCTTCGTTAATGAGGTGTTCGCCTGCCATGGGCTACCGGAGGAGATAGTATCAGATAGAGGCCCCCAATTCATCGCATGATTTTGGCAACACCTACTCGAAAATCTTCAGATCAAGCCATGCAGATCCTCAGCTTACCACCCGCAGTCTGACGGCCAGACGGAATGAGTTAACCAAGACCTTGAGCAGTACCTGAGATGCTATATGACTACACAACAGGAACGCTGGACGGACTGGCTAAGACTAGGCCAATTCGCATATAATAACTTGACCCATTCGTCAACAGGAATGTTGCCATTCATGGCGAACTACAGGTTCCACCCAAAGATGGTGGAAACTCACCCCAGAGGTCCAAATCCAGCGGCCAACGACTTAGCAACAGAAATGAAGGAAAACCTGAAAGCCCTGCATGCAAACTTAGTCAAAGCGATAGAAATGCAGAAGAGGAAGGCCAACACTCACCAATCTGAGGCCCTGGAGCTAAAGGAAGGAGACCTAGTGATGATCAACGCGAAAAACTACTCGGTGCCAGCAAGCTGTAGAAAATTTGGACCAGTCGCTCTGGGCCACTCAAAGTCCTCCACCAGGTAAACAAAGTGGCATACAAGCTTGAGTTCCCTGAGGGATTGCGGGTGCACCCAGTGCTGCATGTCTCGCAACTTAGGAAGTTTGAAGGCCCTCTCCCAGAGAAACTGGAGCCTGTCCACTTGGGAAACCTGGGAGAGGCAGAGTAAGAGGTGGAGGAGATCTTGGAGTCAAAAATCTCGCGGAGAAAGTGCTGGTACCTAGTCAAATGGGTAGGCTACCCAGTGGAGGAGTCCTCCTGGCAGACGGCCTACAACTGCAGCAACTGCCCACAGAAGGTAGAGGAGTTCTGGAACTGGAGGGGGCTCTCATCTGGGGGGGTGATGTAACGGTCAAGGCGTTGCCTGACCATCACATTGCCCTAATCTTCCTTAGGGCAATAGTCAGGGCCAGGGGAGAGGGGCTTGACCACACCAATTATTGTAAATGGCAATCTGATGAATCAGATGCC
Source organism: Massospora cicadina (assembly GCA_022478985.1). Classification (NCBI taxonomy): domain Eukaryota; kingdom Fungi; phylum Entomophthoromycota; class Entomophthoromycetes; order Entomophthorales; family Entomophthoraceae; genus Massospora; species Massospora cicadina. The sequence goes on along the minus strand of JAKSZP010003507.1, from coordinate 1,779 downwards.
TCAAAATCGGAAGCAATATCAAATTGAAAGGCTGATGGGGATGGGAAGCCTTGTAAATGGTGCTCTGGCCAACCAGATGCTGCCAAATCCAATATTGCTAAATGCGGTGATGAGGGATTGGACCCTCAGATGCAAATTTCCAACCAATCGGAGGCCAAATCTGTTGCTCATGGGAGTATTGACAAGGATGAAATTTTTGCAAATGGCGCTCTGGCCAACTAGATGCTGCCGAAAAAATATTTCAAAAAGTGGCAATGAATCAATATTAGGGAATATGGGCGAAGGGAACGGCCCAGGCTTCAAGAGCAAATTGAAGCCAAATAATAAATGCAGAAAAGTTTCTGCAACCCTGAGGGTACCCATCCCAAGTTTGAGAATGGGCCTTGACGCTGAAATTGAGGGTCTAGATTCTCGAATAGGGCCTGCCGCTGGGAAGATGCCCACAGACTTCGCGGGAACTGGACCTGCTCTTCCTCAATAAGCTCAGTATAAATCTGAGCAGGCGAAACTGTGTAAAGTAGTTTTGTCTTCTATAATTTTAAATAAAACTTAATAAATTCGAAAATTAGTTTTGTGCATTTGCAAATCAGTTTATTAAGAAACCTGGAAAACCCCTCATGGACAGCAGTTCAGACTTTGACAGGGCCATGCAGTCCTTGTACGCCCTCTCAGGGGGTCAGGCCCTCCTTCTGAGATCTAGCATTGTCTTGACTGTGGTCCAAACCTTCGTGGTACAGTGGTTTCCACATAGTCAGATTCGGGATCTCTCCACAGCAGGGCTAGCCTGCCTGTGGGTACTCACTTGGGCACTCTTGCCTAACTGCTTTGTAGCAGTTTTCAGAGACCCTGTCCGTCACAATGATGGGGTATTACCACCAACCTATCCCAAAGTTTTGCCAAACAGAGTGAGCCTCTTATACGGCTATCATCAAAGAAAGTCCCTTTTCATTGGGTAGATAAACAAAAGGTTGCCTTTAAGACGCTAAAGCAGTTGATACAAAAGTGCCCTGTCCTGCTCTATCCTGATTACAATAAACTTTCCTTCTGTTTACCAATGCATGTGATTAGCTGTTGTCAATTATGGCGCAATTGGGCGATAATGACATCGATCATCCCATCCTCTATCTCTAAAAACTTTATTAAAGTCTGAACGCAATCAAAGTGTCAACAAAAAAGAATGCTTTGCATTCCTGCTGGGTATAAAATATTACCGCCCTTCTTTTATGTGGAACTTCCTTCACTGTGGTCACTAACCACGCCAACCTGAAGTAATTATAAATATGAAGGATCTCATTGGGCGGTTAAAACACTGAGCTTTGAGCTTCAACACTACGATATGAAGATTAAGCACTGAGCTGGCACCTGACATATAGACCTTGATGGCTTAACTAAGCAGCCTATTATTCACCTGGATAGATGTGAAGCAGAAATACTGCATGACCTCCTTATGACCCCTGACGCTTGGGAAGACGAGGATGAACCCAGATGAGAAAATTAGCCCAAAACTTTGCGCAACTTTAAGGTAGAAAGTGGGAAGTTGTATAAGAAAATAGGGGAGAATTGGTTGCCTTATCTCCGAGCATCAGAGCGAGTACCCATGATCTTGGAGCTCCATTCTATTTGTGCACAGTGGAGTGGGTAAAACTTAAGAGTGGGTGAAGGATTGGTTTTATTGGGAGAGTTTATGGATTCCATCATCAAAGTGCTGGATGCCCGCCTAACATGTAAGAAGCAATCCAGCTACAAACCCAAGAATCAATACCAACCTACCAAGCCTGA
>JAKSZP010003506.1:0-23960 GCA_022478985.1 Massospora cicadina | reverse complement strand
TCAAGGGGGTCCTCTAGCGATTACAAGCAGTGGAACAAAAACTGAGCCTTGAGAGGGAATTCTGCTGAGAGCTGCAACATCAGTATGAAACGCTGCAACAGGAAGTTCATGAGGGTTGGTGTAAACGCTACTCGGTTAAAGTGGAACAGTTGATCAATGAACATTTTGTGGGGCACACCAGAGCCAGGGGAAGTGAGATAGTTAGTGGCGATTCAGGGGAAGAATGCTATGGATCAGCAAACGGATATTCCTCAGGCATTATGATGGACCTCCCATGTGACACCACTTCTTCTGAGTCCTTTTCGACGTGTTTGAGTCCATCTGGCTGGATTTATGATAACGCACAAAGGAATGGTTCTTTTAGTCACTCCGAAACCAATTTGCCTGCTCCTTATGACAGGAACCTGGACCAAGGCAAAGCCATTTGAATCAAAAAATTACCTCCTTTCAGTCATTATGGGAATCTACACAGTTACTTTAAGCATTTTGAATTTGCTGTGGAAGGGGATACTGATTGACAAAAAGTGAAACTGTTGCTGTCCGCTTTAGATATGGAAAGCGCTTATCAAGTTACCTGCTATCTTCCAAATAGCTCGGTATCCTATGATAAAGTTAAAGCGATCATTCTCCAGCTGTTCAGGGGAGCTATCAAGATGGCCAATAGAAAGCCAATTTTATGACTATACAGTTTCACCGGAATGAGACCCTGTTAAAATTTGCTGAGCATTTTTTGGCAGAAGCATATTTCCTACTTGGAGCTAACATTTTATCTGCTGAGGATGTTGGTATAGGGATGACGGCGGCTGTCAAACCACATTGGGAACTATATAACGCTATGTCTTACATGATGGATGGAGATGCCAGACTTATCTGAATCATGAACACCTTACGTCGACTCTCCACCATGATCAGCGCCCCCAACATAGCCCAAAAAACCACTGCTGCCTCCACTCCAAACTCTTCAGGATATGGACCGCAGCGACTGGGTTATCAGCTGATAGAACCTATTTGGACCTCATATGAGTCTGTGGACCCCTTTCAGCCCATGTACGCCTCGCCAGTTTGTCCATGACCTTAGAAACATACCGTCAACTTCTGACCTGGACCTTCCACCACAAGCTATATACGTGAACATTTTATGAACACTTGCTTCCAGTGTGGATGAAAAGAGCATTATGTGGGTAATTGCCCTAGCAGACCACAAGTGTATGCAATGTCAACTGAGAAAGTCGAGCAGGGAAAAGCTCATGTGGTGCATAGACACGACGCTCTACCCCCACTAAGTCCAATTGACATGTCCCTACCAATTCCCAAACGTCTTTTCAGACAGAATTCGACCCTCAATTGGATGATTTGTTATACCAGTAGCTTTTGTTAGATACCCCTATTTCCACTTCCAAGAGTAAAAGTTCACCCCAAAGCCCCAAGTTCTGCCAAGACGTGCAGAAGCCAAATGCATGGCAGATCCTGGAACAGAACGGCACCAGCGATGCGGTTCCCTTGACAAACGTCGCCTCTTTAGTAGGGGTTAACGTAGCCATTATGGTGGAGAAAATCACTAGTGATTATCCTCAGGTCAGAAAGGGCATTACCTCCTTTTTGAGTAACACTAAGTCCTTGGATGTACATGTATAAGCACTGATGGTTCTTCTTACTTGGAATGTACTTACTGCGACATTTTAGTTCAAAACACAAAAATCCACGCTATTATAGACATGGGAGCACCTGTGAACATAGTCTCCACCTGGCTGGTGGCTAAACTTCAGTTGAAACTGGATGTGGACCATTGAGTAGTATATGGGACCGCTGGAACGCATAGCACTGTGTCAGAAAGATCATATAGCACATTTCTTTTATGATTTGGGTCTGTCCAGGCATCCGCTCAAGCAGTGGTGTTGCCAAATAACATCTATGACATGTTAATTGGTGTGGCATTTATGAGGAAATTTAGCATTGTGATAAATATGGTGGAGGAAACTCTTACTTAGGCCAACAGATCCCCGTATATTTTACTTCTTGAGGAATCCCAACAGATCTGGTCCGCTTTAGTCAAATCAATCTAGCGTACAGAGATGGAGTGATTCCTGTTTGTTGTTGATGCTTGAGTCAGCACACCAGGTCCCTCCCCAACCATATATACGAGTACAAAGGGATCCTGCTTTGGGCAACGAGCACTATGAGCCTACCGTATGGACACCAGTGTATAGTAGGGACTGGGCTTGAAATCGATGTCCCAAAAGGGCTTTATGGAGAAATTATGGCGCCTCACCAGCACTCGTGGCTTGAACCACATGTAGCTCCAAGGTTACTGCTACCTGGGAATGGGGAGGTAAAAGTGCTGCTAGAGAACTTACAGAAGAAGGCAACAATGAATTGGTGGCACCAAGTGGTGGCTTACTTACACTTAGTACCTATAGTGAAAGTTCGCTGTATTCATGATTTTGGCTCATATGAGGATCTCGGACTACTGGCAAGCTCATTGTTCAGTGTACTGACTGTGGTTCCGCGGGAAGCGCTCACAGTATTATTGGCAGAACAGCAAGATAAGGCTATGTGTCATAGAAAGGGCAGAAGAAGTTTAGACTGGCCTGCCAGTCAGAATATGTAAGCACCCAAAAAGCAAGCCAGAATGCCAGAGGTATTGCCGCCCAAATGACATTGTATGGAGCCAGGCAATGGGAAATGATAAATCATTGGTGCCAGGCAATAGTAAAGAGCAACCTGAGGACGAACCAAATAGAGGCTGCCCCAGACCCTGGAGGTCTCACTACAGGGGGTGGTACCACATGAATAGTTTTAATAAGGTCACCAGTAGTTGGGGTTAAGTCAACTGGGGAGACAAGGGGGCGGATCCTTGCCTGAAGATGGTGGATGTATGGCCACAAGATTCCAGTGTATTGTTGGTAAAAGTTCATAACAACAGGGTTAAATTTCCAGAAGTATCTTGCTCGCTAAATCTGGTTTATGACAGTGGGGGCCATAGTGACCATTAGTACTGGTAGAGCCCATCCGGTATACAGGCTGATGGGCCACCAGAGAAAAGCCATCGGGAATGTGGCAAGAAGGATATCAATAAAATAAAAATTGATAGTTTTTGGAGGCAAAAATTTAATGTAAAGGAAAGGAAGAAAGTCAATCAAAAATTTTCTCAGTGCAATGTGACTGATTAAATAGTGGTCGATTGTTGCAGGGACAAGCCAGGATTGAGACCCCCAATTTTGACCTAACTGGCGAATTACTTGGGAATGGGGGCATATAAGTTCACTGGAACTGACATTGAAGAGTTTGGTGGTAGATCAAGTCGCTGTCAGTTTGACCTCAAATGACCAAACTGAGGCTCAACTATGCTTATGACGGTTGGCACAATGGTGTTTAGCCCAATGAGCAACAGGAATCCCCCAAGGCCACCCCACGTAGGGTTGGTCCCAATTGGTTGGGAACGGGTTTGGGATGCCCAACCCGCCTGTGCTCGGTCGCTGGGCTGTTCATTTGGTCAAAAGTGTTGCATTGGCTGCAACACCCAATTTGCCGGCAGGTAGCTTTAAACCCTCATCAATGGTGTCAGATGCTACTACCTGCACATTGGGGATCATCCCTGACGATTTTGGGAGGGGGTTAATTTTTTTAATCATGGTGTTAGCCAAATCAAAACCTTCAGTGAATCTGATCAATAGATCAGTCTGCATCCCTTTTCAACTATATGGGATCCAATCATCACCCATGTTCCCACTTGATTTTGGACTGAAAAACTTCATTTTGACGATCTCAGTGCAAATTTCCCCGATCAAATGTACTAGTTCTGCCAAGGTGAAGGTGGGCACCGGGGGAGGAATTTGAAGAGGTAGGGCTGTTACCCAACGCTCATCTACCATGTGGGTGAGGTCACCCTGGGTGACGAGGGGTACTGACACCCTCTTTGGTACCTTTTTTACTCAAAAACAGGAAAAGGGGCCAATCTACACACAGGGGACGTTCTCTGGGACTTACAATATGGCCTTATTTGAAAAGTATCAAGATACTTTTGCACATGATGATCATGATTTGGGGTGCGTTCAAGGGGTGGTACATCGGATAGATATGGAGTATCACCCTCCCATTTGATCACGACTTATGAGACGTTCAAAAGCGGCGAAATAAATTGTCTCTGACAAGGTGGATAAACTTATCATGAAATGAATGCTAGAGCCATCAAAAAGTCCATGGGCATCACCTGTTCTCATTGTAAAGAAAAAGAATGGCTTGAATCGAGTGGTTATTGACTATCATAAACTCAATAACGTGACAAATAAGGATTTCTACCCTCTTTCATGGATTGATGACGCATTGGTCCAATTGGGTGGGGCGAATTATTTTTCCGCCATGGATCTGATCTCAGGGTACTAACAGATTGATTTACCATTAGCAGAATGGGAGAAATGTGTAATCATCACTTTTTAGGGTTGTTCCAGCTGACTCACATGCCACAAGAGTTGCGTAACGCCCCAGCTACATTCTAACGTGCCATGGATATGATTTTAGGTGATCTAAAGCTGTCCTGCGTCCTAGTTTAACTTGACATCAATGTGTTCTCATGGACGTTTACAGAGCATTTTGCCCACTTAGACCAAGTGTTTCAGCACCTCGCTGCTGCTAATATCAAAATTAAGCCTCAGAAGTGTCATTTCTTTAAAGAACAATTGAAATACCTCAGGTTTGTCATGGATTCAAATGGGCTTAAACTGCAGCTGGCTAAGGTATAAGCGATAAGCAAGATGACTCACCCAGGAAATAAGTGGGACATTCAGGTGTTTCTGGGGATGGTTGGGTTTTATTGATGGTTCATTCCCAATTTCAGTTGCATCAGGGGCCCCATTTTTCGAGTTGCTAAAGAAAAACGCTCCCTTCAATTAGATGGAACAATGCCAGAATGCTTACGATGTGTTGAGAACCACATTAGCAAGCGCACTATTTTTCAATACCCCAACTTTGACAAACAGTTCATAGTACAAATGGACACATCCCTCGCCGCTATAGGGGCAATATTATCCCAGAACTATGACGATGGCATGGAGCATCCTGTCGCATTCTGTAGTTGAAGCTTGAACTGTCACAAACAAAACTGCACTGTGACCGAGCGGGAATATTTAGCAGTGATCTAAGCTTACAAACAGTTTCATGTATATTTTCATGGGGTAAGATTTCAAGTAGTGATAAATCATGCTTCCTTGCGCTAGCTACAGAATCTGTGTGAACCAGAAGGATGGCTTGCATGTTGGTCTCTGAAGCTTCAATAATATGATTTTGAGATTTTACATCACCTGGGAGCAAAACATCAAAATGTAGATTGTCTTTCTCAGCTGCCAACGGTCGCTATCATGGAAGATCTAGCTGACATCATGTACAAGAAGATGGTGGCGAACAAATATCAGGATGAGCCGCCGCAGGTGATCAAGGTATTAGATGGGCTCAGGAAAGATACTTTTCTATGTGAGAGGGAACTATATAAGTGGATCAAAGACTCAACGCTGAGTTTCCCTAAACCTTCAGCTAGACCCTCAATTATTATGGATGCTCATCGGGCTGTAGGACATGGAGCATTGCAGAAAACTCTGGAGTTTTTGTGACCTCAATACTACTGGGAGATCATGCACTATGATGTATAGGAAACGGTCAGTTGTTGCCATCAGTGTCAAGTGGAAAATCCTTACCACAAGAAAACCACATAACAGCTGGTTAAACCCCAGTTCGCCTGGAACACCATTTCCATTGATGTAGTGGGACCTCTGTTGACTAGCTCCAATCAATCCAAGTATATAATCATTGCCATCTATTATTTGACCCAATGGGTGGAGGCCAGGGCTGTTAGCAACTTGGGCATGGTCACCACTGCCAAGTTTATTATGGAGTGTGTTATACAGTAACACAGCTGCTCACAGTTCATTCTGATGGATAACAGAACCAAATTCACTTTGCATATCCTGCCAAAGTTAGGTGATTTGATGGCGATACGCATGGTTTTGACCACCCCCTATCACCCAGAATCAAATGGGATGATGGAGCGGGTCAACGGAACCCTAGTGAACATACTCCGCAAATTGGTAAAGGATTGACCCTCAGAATGAAGTGCCCTTCTACCCACTGCTGTGTTCACATATAATATCAGTTATCAGCTGTCCACTGGTAAGAGCCTGTTTCAATTGCTCTATGGTCGACATTCAGCTCTGCCTGCCTTGCTTTATTCGTGTGTAGAGAACACGGTTGGTTTAGATCCCCAGTGATATTTGAAGATTCTCATGGATACATTGATCAAACTGCAAATGGAAGTCTATTCCACCAGTTTGGTCAAGAAGATTCACGATCAAGCAGCTGATCAGAAGAGACAGAATGGACTTCCGCTGTTCACTGTGGGAGACCACATTTTATTCCATGACCAGCTTGGATTTGGGCGGAAAAAAGCTCTCCAACATCTGGGCTGGGATGTTTGAGATAATTGAGAAGACCGGCATGGATGTCTACACTATCAAGGAACCTGCTGGGTCAGATTATCAACTGAGTCCATGCAAAGTCCTCTGAGCATATAAACAGTAAGAGCCTATCATCCAGTCAAAAGGGGGGTAATATCAGAAAGTTGATATGACTGGATGATACACTACCCATACTGACAGATCATAGGGGGAATTGAGACGAGTCTCAAGATATACGGAAAAGGGTATACAAATTATAATTTATCAAAATGATGACCATTCAGCGAATTGAGAGGATTTATGCTGAGATTTGATATGAATGAGAGTTTCTAGAAAAGGAAAGATGAATTGAAGACTACCAAGCTGAGGATGCATTCAGATTGGGGAACTGAGATATAAAGAGTCACATAGAGGATTGAAAAGGGATCTTTTTTTCATGTGGTTGAGTAGTTGCAGATAAGTCTGTGATTTATATTAATAAAAGCCAAAATAAGGGGCGATAGCTCCATATATAAATTTATCGAGTTTATTGGTAGACTCTGCAATCTTCATATTGTCCAATTTGGTTGCTCAGTGGATAATACCATGTGTAAACTGACTTGGCGGAATCAAGACTATATGCCAAGAATTAACAAGGGATTATGGGACCATTTTATCTAAAATAGTAGTAATTCAATCAAGCTAAAGGACTGTTTTTTATATAAATTTTATTAATAATAATTTTTGGGGGTCAAAAGCAAACCCTCTTAATATCCCAATGCTTAGTATTTAAATGAGTCAAGGCTCAAAGTGAGTGATGCACAAAATTTAGATTAAGGTAAGAATAGCCGGACTAGGGAATATGAGGGTTAGGACTCATCAAAGCTCTCAAACTTTGCCTTGCTTCAACAGAACAGCCAATGGAGGGTCAATACTGGGTAGGACGAATCTGTTAGGTAAGGATTTAATATATTTCACCCAATCATTGGGCAGGTTTTTATTTTTCACCTTGCAGGACCCTCTCCACTTCTATAAAAGGGTTTGGTATTTGCCTAGGTGGTTGAATGGAACAGTCAAGGGGCAAAGAAGGAGCCTCAGCAATACTTACCATATTTTGGTTGCAGAGTCAGTACACCCTAACTGTTGACAATTGAGCTTTTTTGGCTGAGGAGTGTACTTAGAAGAATTTTCCCAATTTGAGAGATTCCACCAAGAATCAGCTAGGGTCTTTTAGCTGGTATTTTCCTCTTTGACCTTTGAAACACTCTTATTACAATATTAGACTTGTAATTGTCTGACATTACCCTTTTCAAGAGTGGTAGGGGTAGAATATGAGCGCAGGAACTGGCTATGGACCCAATTGATGGTAACTCCTGAAGCAAGTTATTTGATGGAGTACTCATCCCCTCGCTTATATGTGACTATGAAAGGTCCCTCCCAGATAGACCCAAGCTTCTCACTCTTAGGGGTGATCTGATTGTGATAATAAAGCACCAAGTCTGACAATTGGAAGGAAGGAAGAGGGGGCTGGAGCTCATTAGCTTCTCAGCCTTCCTTAGTGCAGTCTTTGTCAAGTTATTTATAACCTCTTACTGTAATTGGATAATGTGCTGGGATAACCTTTTCATGGCTTGTTAAGGGTCAGTCCTGTCAGAGAAAATATCTTTGGATAATAAAGCCGCCACCTTAGGTTCCCGCCCATACAACACATGGAAAGGGGACATTTTGAGGATACAATGTTAACCAATGCGATAGGCCATGAGCGCTCTTGGTAGGTAGAGATCCCAATGAAGAGGGTCTGAATTAGCCATTTTGCGGAGTATAGAGACCAGAGTTCCATTTACTCTTTTTAAGGCCCCATTAGTGGATGGGTTGTAGGGGGACAAGAAGAGTTGTTGTGTTCCAATAAAAGTGGCGAGTAGCCTTATCACTCTGGGGTGAAGTTTTTCCCATTGTCACAAAGGAGTACTTGGGGGCAACCATGCCGCGTGAAGATATTTTGATGTAAAAAGGTAGCAGTGGCTTTGGCATTCTGAGAGAAGAGCAACAGCTTCAGCCCATTTAGTTAAATGCACAATTCCGACCAAGATATAACAATTGCCACTAGTGGTCTGAGATAGAGGCCCAATCATGTCCAAACTTATGGTGTGGATGAGTTGTTGGGGCGTAGTTGGCTGATACTGATACTGAGTCTTGTAGCTGGATTGCTATTTACAGGTCAGACAGGAATCCAGGACTTCAGTTATGGTCTCCATGATGCTCTCCCAGTAGTAGCGTTCTCTAACCCATTAAAAGGTTTTTTGTACTCCGCCATTCCCTATGATAGTCTGAGACTCCAGGATAACAGGTACTCGCTCAAATGGCCGGAGATAGGGCAATCATTTTAGACCTACCTCCTTATACAACTTTCCACTTTCCACCTTGGTGTTGTGGGAGTGCCTTGATAGCATCTTTGTACAGGTTCATCTTCATCAGCCCAAGCGTCAGAGGTCATTAGGAGGACATGTAGCTCTCAGCTTCACAATTGTCTAAGTGAAAGATACGCAGCCGCTTCAACCTATCAATGTTCATATGGCGAGTTCCTTCCTGATGCTCAATAGTCATATCACAATTCTATAGCTTCAGAGCTAGCGAGCCAGACGTCCAGTGGGGTCCTTCATACTTTGCAATCACTTTAGTATGCGTGGTCAGTAATCACTTTAAACAACGTCCCATATAAGGAGGGGCGATAGCACTTTACAGCAATCAAGAAAGACAGGCACTCTTTCTCAGTGACGCTGTAGTTGCGTTCATCTTTTAAGAGCAGCTTGTTGAAGTAAGATATGAGATAGTTAACCCCATGCTCATCCAACTGAGCTAAGATAGCTTTAACGGCTTGGTCAGAGGCATAAGTAGACAACATGAAGGACTTGCCATAGTCAGGATGACGGAGTATCAGCCATTATTGCAATAACTCACTCTAATGTCATGGAGAAATGACATGATAGTGGGCATCAACCCCAAGGATAAGGCTGGGCGGCAGGAGGCCCGGAAGGTGAAGCTTCAGGCCCTCTCTGACCTCAAGCACACAGTAGACCAACGCTGGGTACAAGCCAAATATGCCCAGGTTGGTACTAGTGAGGTGCCTAACGCCCTGCCCCTTATGTCAGCCCAGGCGTTAAAATGGATGGTCTATTAAATTAACGAAAAGTGGCTCAATTCAGTTGATTATTGAATGGTGTTTCAAAACCCATTCCATTTACAAATCACGCGTTCAGGTCATATCCAACTTCAAAATGATTACTTGAGTGAAGTTGGTTTTGTGTATTCTACCAACTCAGATGGGAGTGTTTGCCTATTGGTGAATCAGTGCTTGGGACCACTTTGGTAGACCCCGAATTACCCCAATGAAGCTTGAACTTGATTTTTGTGACCAACATTCCTTGTTGGTCAACTTCTCACAATAATCCTTTCCCATTTTTCCTGTTTTTACTTATGTTATCTCAAATGATCCTGCGTGCGGACCTCTTCAAGGATGTCTCACGCTATGTTAACCATTCCATTTTGAATATGATTAGGTTATCCCCTCATGCATCGTTGGGTCTCCCAGGTTCCCTCCATCCTGGGACACTTAACCCTTTCTTCCCTGTGCACTGCGTCGCTTTTGGTTGGCTATTTCTTATTATGATCACGTTGCTCTACTTAAGTTATTATTTCTCCAGCACCCTCTGCTGGGCTCTAGTATCCTTTGTACTAACGGCTAGTTCCCTGGTGTTGGGCCTGTGCATCAAGTACTACCACGCTGGGAACAGGAGAGTTATAGAAACTCTCCTTACATTAGTCAACCAACCTCTTAATTTTATGTGCACAAACTTTTCCCATGTGGGAATTTTCCAAGTTGTAAACAGTGGGCGCCAGCTGTGGTCTTTGGTTGTGGTCAACCGCACCGCTATTTCTCTTTTCCCCAAAGGTTAGAGCATCTTGGCTTTACTATGGTTGCCTAAAATTTCAAAGTACCCACCCTTCATGCTTTTACCTGGTGGATATGGACGCTTCAAGGTCTGAAAGTCGTGATTCCCCAATTTTCCACCAAAATTACTAAATTCAATTTAAATAAACGGGTTTTACTTCAACAGTGTGTTCAGACAATGCCACCTGAATTGGCGCAGATGGCCCTGGGGGTGTTGGCCTTGGATAACGTCGGGAATTTTGTTGCTGTTATGAGAATAGGGTCATTCACGTCTAAAAACGCGTTTTATAATGAAAACACTATGTATACCTCTGAACCATATTTGCTCTCATGGCTCAGACATGGATCCTATTTCTGTGTATCAAACCACCCCAGATAATCCCCGTTTGACCTCTTCCATGATTTGCAGCACTCAGGAAGTTGAAAAAGAGCTGCGCTTACAATAACAATGTTTATGCCCCTTCTGAAGATATGGTGGGATATGTGGTCTCAGTAGTAATAGTGGCCAAATATCCCTCTCCATTTTTCGATTCTAAATCATACCAGAGTGACATGTTAATACCAGATGATAAGTTTGTTGGTGATTTTCTGGCGCTGTCTGCTATAAATAAAGACCATTCTGGGTATTTTCTACTGACTGATATTATTTCCTCCCCTTTAGGTAAACTCAGCACCACTATTCTGGTGGATACTGGCGCCACTGAAAACTTTATGGACCAGAGCCTAGCCGATTACCTTGAGCTGAGTTACTTTCCAGGTGGCATGGTTGGGATAGGGGCGTTCCAAGGTATTCCCACTCTGAAGATCATTGGGACAGTGGACTATCAGGTTAGCAAGTACCACTTGTCCAATCACTTTTAAGCTATCAAAAACCTCTTGTACCCTATCATCTTGGGTGTGGAGTGGTGGCGGAATTTTGACGTTAGAACCAAATTTGAAAGAAGATACCTTATCCCTAACATTAAAGAATGGTCGCATATTAGTTGTTCCTTTGTTGGAGGAGAACTCCCAGGGCAAATTGCCCCACTGGCCCCACCTTCACACTCTTAGCATTGCTTCTATGCTGAAGCCCACCGTGGAGGTTCCCCTACCTTCTTGTTTGAAGGGTTTAGAATCTTTTTTTGATGCCGCATCTGCTAACACACTACCTGATAATTCCGAGTTCAATTGTGAGTTCAAGCTCACTGTGGATCTGGTGCATATTTCTTCTCCCATTTACCCATTGACCGCCCAGGAGTAAGAGGTGTTATATGTGTGGGTGAAGGAGCAGTTAATCAAAGGCGCAATTTTTCACGTACCTCCCCTGTGTGCTCCCACTTCTCTTTGTTGAGAAGGCTGATGGTACTCTACGCCCATGCATAGACTATGGGAACCTCAACAATGTCACTGTACCAGATCTACATCCCATCCCTCTTGATTTTCAGATTGCGCGCTATGTGGAGAAGGCTAAGGTCTTCTCCAAGCTGGATTGCCTCAATGTGTTCAAGCAGATTCGGATTAAAAATGGACAAGAGTGGCTAACCGCATTCTGTACCAGAAAAATGATTTTCCAGTTTTGGGTCATGCCCTTTGGGCTTAATAATGCCCCTGAAATCTTTCAACGCCTCATTGATGCAGCGTTGGGGGACTTGTTAGGGGTATGCGCGGTTGCCTACATGGATGATATCCTGGTGCTTTCCTCTGATCATGAGTCCCATACAATAAACCTTTGGCAAGTGTTGGAGATGTTAAAGGCAGCCAATATTACGCTGAAGATTAGCAAGTGTGAATTTTCCAAGTCCCAGGTCACTTTTCTGGGTGACGTCGTGTTTGACCAAGGACACATGATAACTCCAGACAAGGAGAAGGCTATTTGTTGTGGCCTACTCCCACCCCAGTCAAGGAATTGAGGAGCTTTTTGGGGACGTGTACATTCCTCAAAAAGTTCATGCCCAATCTTTCTGAAATGACAGCACCATTATATAAGGGTAGTGGTGCAAAGGTGCTTCAGTGGTTCCCCGCTTTGGAGGATGCTTTCCAAGAAGTGAAGTGCACCCTGTTGTCCACATCTGTCCTTCGCCATGTCGACCCTTCAAAAGAGTTCATTGTGTCTACTGATGCCCCCAACTTTGCCATAGCGGCTGCCTTGTTACAAGTAGGCGAAGATGGGATAGAGCATCCGGTGGGATATTTTTTTAGGAAAACTCTTTGCCTGAGTTGAATTACGCCATTTATGACAAAGAGTTACTATCGGTGGTAAAGCGCTGACTTATTGGCGTCACCACTTTCATGGCTCCTCCCAACCTTTCTGTGTACGTACAGATAACTGTTCCTTGCTGTACTACCACGTTCCTCATGTCCTAACTCCACGGCAGACCCTTTGGCATGAGACACTTGGCCAAGTTTCATTCTCTTATGAATTCACCAAGGGCAAGGATAATGGTTTGGAGGATGCTTTGAGCCACAACCCTGCTTTAGCTCCTGATCCCAAGGAGGTAGAAGTTCATAACACACAGTTGATGATTCCGCCAAATATAAAGGTGTCCTAACTTCCCTCTCCCCTGCCAAAGGGACAGCGCTTGCACCTCTGGAAAATGTGGAGGAATACAGTATATCTAGAAAGGTAGTCCTTTATCAGCTGCTATTAGCTGAATATACTATGGTACTTTCTAAGACTGCTTTGAATTGGGAGGACTTATCCAGGGGTTATCACATAAAGGATGAGATGGTGTTGTTTCAGGGGCACCTATGGGTTCCTGCTGATCCACTGCGCGTGGAAATCATCTGGGACCATTATGATGGAATCACCATTGGTCATCCTAGGAAAGCAAAGACCTTGGAGTTGATACGTCACACCTACAATTGGAAGGTCTTGCCTGATCAGGTGGGACGGTATTTTAAAGAGTGCCTGATCTGCAATCAAATAAAACCCAATCATCAACCTTTTGCGGTGTTGTTGGTACCAGTCCAAAAGGCTGAAGGGCCCTGGACTTCCCTATCGTTTGATTTCATTGTGAAGTTATCTTCCTCTGATGGTCATGATGCCATCATGGTGGTGATGGACCGTTTTATGAAGTTCTCCCACTTTATTTCTTGCAGAATGACAATAACCGCGGCTAATATGGCTAGGCTCTTCGTCACTCATGTGTTTGCGCTCCATGGGGTTCCCCAGGAAATTATCGGTGGCTGGGGACCCCAGTTTACCTCCGTCTTTTGGGAAGAGTTGTGTAAGACTTTTCAGAATCGCCCCTGCCATTCAAATGCCTATAACCCCCAAATTAGTTGTGCAGATTGAGCGAGTAAACCAGTTCTTGGAACAGTTTCTGCAGTGTTACACCACCGTGGATAATTCAGATTGGGTTTTTCACCTTCCTATGTCCCAATTTAGTTACAACAACATTTTGCATTCTTTGA
Organism: Massospora cicadina; assembly: GCA_022478985.1. Taxonomy (NCBI): domain Eukaryota; kingdom Fungi; phylum Entomophthoromycota; class Entomophthoromycetes; order Entomophthorales; family Entomophthoraceae; genus Massospora; species Massospora cicadina. The sequence goes on along the minus strand of JAKSZP010003506.1, from coordinate 10,196 downwards.
TTGGTTGTTCCCCTTTTTCGCCAACCATGGCTTTAACCCCGCCTTTAACATGGAGCCCAGCTGTGGATCTAAGGTTGAAGCGGTGGTGGACTTTGCCAAGAATATTAAGAAGGTTCACCAGGGGGTTTTCACAAGTCTGGAGGCGGCAATGAAAGTGTATAAGGTGAATGCTGATAATAAACGCCGAGTGGATCCAGTGTATAAGGAAGGGGATCTCGTGATGCTTGATGCTCATAACATTCCTATCAAGCAGCCAAGCAAGAAGCTGGTACCAATGATGATTGGTCCTTGCCGCATTGTCAAAAAGTTGGGCCATGCCTCATACCAGCTAGATCTTCCCGCATCATTTTTGGTCTTCTCTGACTTTCATGAGAGCAAATTGACGTTGTTTGAGGGCCCCCACCCAAGACTACTGAGGCCTATCTCGTGGATGGGGTGCCAGAGTGGGAAGTGGAGAAATAGTAGCCTCCCGCCATGTTAAAAGAAGACTTGAGTACCTGGTATCTTGTTAGGGTTTTGATGCTGCAGAGAACAGTTGGGTCCCAGCGCGTGACTGTGTGCATGCTTAAGATCTGATTGAAGCCTTCCATAGGCGTTTCCCCCAAGCCTCTGGCTCTCAACCCAAACTGACCATTGCCGCAATGAAGTTGGCCCCAGCCCAAAAGAACTTTTTTCTAGCAAAAGCCCCTGGAGGGGGTTGAGCCCCATTGGGAGGAGAGGGTAATGTCATGGTTAAATGTCATGATAGTGGGCACCAACCCCAAGGATAAGGCTGGGCGGCAGGAGGCCCAGAAGGTGAAACTTCAGGCCCTTCTTGACCTCAAGCACATGTTAGACCAATGATGGGTGCAAGCCAAATATGACCAGGTTGGAACTAGTAAGGTGCACAATGCCCAGCCCCTTGCATCAGCCCAGGCGTTAAAACGGACAGTTTATTCAATTATTGAGGATAGTTCAATTCAGTTGGTTGAGAAACGGGGTTTTGAAACCCATTCCATCTATGAAATTATGCGTTCAGGTCAGATACAGCTTCAATTGATTACTTGAGTGAATTTGGTGTCAGTGTATTCTACCAATTCAGATGGGAGTGTTTGCCTATTGGTGAATCAGTGCTTGGGACCACTTTGGCAGACCCTGAATTACCCCAACAAAGTTTAAATTTGATTTTTGTGACCAACATTTTTTGTTGGTCAACTTTCCTAATAAACTTTCCCATTTTCCCATTTTATTAAATGTTATCTCAAATGATCCTGCGTGTGGACCTCTTTGAGGAGGTCTCGCACTATGTTAACCACTAATTTTATATAATTAGGTTATCCCCTCATGTACCGTTGGGTCGCCCAGGTTCCCTCCAACCCTGGGACACTTACCCCTTTCTTCCCTGTGCACTGCGTCACTTTTGGTTGGCTATTTCTTATTATGAACACGTTTCTCTACTTAAGTTATTATTGCTCCAGCACCCTCTGCTGGGCTCTAGTACCTTTTGTACTAACGGCTAGTCCCTGGCGTTGGGCCTGTGCACCATGCACTACCACGCTGGGAACAAGAGAGTTATAGACACTATCCTTAAATCTAAGGTCTCAAACGCGGCTTTTTATTCATCACCCAATGGAATGGAGTGTTCTTAGCCAAGAGATGTATCTGGAACTCACTGAGCTGTGAGAACATGGGGATGAATTGATGGTAATACCCCATCATTCCCAGGAAACCCTGAATATTGCGTAGGGTTTTGGGAGCAGGAATTTGGTAAATTGCTCCAACCTTAACTTTTAGGGATGAGATCCCATTTTGTGAAATGGCGTCCCAAGGAAAACCAGTTTTTCTCGGTTAGAAAGTACATTTTGATGGCTTCAACTTAATGTTAGAAGCCCACAGGCGTTGGAACGCTTCTTTTAGGTGCATGAGGTGTTCGTTGAAGGTCTTTGAGAAATATGTGATATCATGAATATAGAAAATTACACAGATCAGCTTGAGATCTTGGAGAATATGATCCATCGCCTGTTGAAAAGTGGCAGGCGCATTGCATAACCCCTGGGGTAACCAAATGGGTTGAATTAGGCCCTCACTACAGATAAGCGCACACTTCTACTGATTCTGTGGAGAGAGGTTCATCTGCTAATACCCACTAGCCAATTCCATAGCAGAAAAGAACTTGGACACAGAGAGTTAGGCAAGAGATTCATCAATATGGAGGATAGGGTAGCTGTCCTTCTTGGTGAGGTTATTCAGTTTAGGGTAGTCCATAACTACCCAATGTCCTCCATTTTTCTTCTTAATAAGTAGAAGAGGAGACTAAGGACTATGGGACGGCACCAGAAACCCAGCATCCAGCAACTGTTTGAGCTCCATCTGCATCTGTACCTATTCAACTTTTGATTCACAGTAGAGTTGGAATCAGATGGGAAGATCATCCCCAATGTCAATAAGAAGAGTCCAACCCTTCATGTGCCCATAGTCAGTATCAGATTTAGAGAATATGTCGTTATAGGCCTCAAATAGGATGTGGACCTTGTCAAGCTCCTCTGGGTTAGTTCCTCAGAGACATGTACGGTAGTAAGATGCATAGTGATTGGTCTGAGGGTAAGCCCATATCAGCCATAGACCCAATACAGAGGACTTGCTTGATGTCCTCAATGGGTATCAGCAGGCCTCTGCCGATCTCCTGATGATTTTTATGACTAAATCCTTTCTTGATGAGATTCCCCAGCAGGAAATTGATGTGTTGCTGATATGCTGGGTCCAATACGGCTGATAATACTCTGGGCTCTAAGGGACTAACGCCCTCAACTCTGGTTAGATGTAATATACTGTTGTGGGGTATTTATGGGATAATTTTCATGTCAACTACCTTTTGTTCACCAGCCTTGATGACTACTCTTCAGAATCATAAAAAGGAATACCCTCTAGAGCGTCCACAGATTCATACAACTTCTTTGTATTTTGCCTCGCCGTTGTGCGGTGTTCTGGTAAGGCAGGGGAGGGATACTCAACGTTGCAAGTGTATCCTTTTTTATTAAGCTAATCATCATTTAGAATCAGAGGAACCTTGTAGTTAAGCAGAGAGAGATAGCCCTTCTTCAGATGTATAATCTCTTCATATTCAAGCATAAACTGGGTAATGAGTAGATCATAGGTATTATTGGCCAAGGCTACCGCTGGGGCTGACAATATGAGCTTCCCAAAATGGATGGGCAGAGAATAGTACCCCCTGATGGCGCGGGTGTTGCTTGGCCCCGCAGTTTCAAACTCTTGGGTGTAGTCAATTTCAGGGCTAGCTTAACTTTTAATGAGTTTTGTTGTCACAACGTTCATTGGGGACCCAGTGTCAAGGATAGCCCTAACTCGCACTCCATTGATGACAACTTCAACTTTGGTTAAGGTTCCACCCAAGTTAGGGGATAAAAAGAGGACCTCCTTTAGACGTAGAGTAGAGGCAAGTCTTTTGGAAGTTTCAGGGTATTTTTCTTAAAGAGTCTGAAGGGTATGAACGTACTGGGTGGATTAGATCAGGGTGGCATTGAGCTGGTCAGCATCACTGGCAGTGTCAATAATCTCAAAACAACTAAAACTTGATGGAGATAAGTTTGATAGGGGATCCTAGAAGCATATACTCTCTCTGGGTTCAACTGATCAGGTACCTCCAATTCCTCTGGGGCTCCTAACACATAATGACCACCATCTTTACAATCCACTTTAGACTCGTCGTCAGAGGGGTTATCAATGCACGTCAGGGAGTCCATAAGTTGTAAGGTAAGTTCAGGGCTCACTTTGTTGCAGGAGAGACCCTGGGGGCGCTCATCTACCCTTTTAGCTTTTGAACGAGATACTATAAATGTTCAGCTCTACATTTAACCTTTGAAGTAGGGATTTGTCAGAATGACAGCAAGTTAATTTTAAATTGTTCTTCCAGTCTAGATGCCAAACACCCAAATGGTGAGCTCATTTGCCAGAGGCACTGCTGCATGAATATTATTTAGTTGAGTGGGAAGCGTTTTTGCAAATGAGCGACAATGGGTCATGAAAGTGATTAAGAACCCGTCTATGACCCAGGCTATCACAGCTCAGGGCCCAAGGGTTTGTGAGCTTGTAGAAATATGATCAGATTAGGGGTTTTGAATTTCGTCATGATAAAACTAAGAATTTTTGAGAAATGAGATTTTATTTAATTTTAAAAAGAGGAAATTAACTGTCAATCTTCACAGTGTGTTACAATTACTTAAATAGATGATTGATTTGTGGAATAGCTTAGAAAGACTTGGGATTGGGTCCTCAGGATTTGATCTAAACTGGCGATCTTTGAGTGAGAGGAAGAACCAATTCAATTTGAACTGACTTTTAAGGAGTCAGCAGTGGGCTGAGTCAGTCGTTGGTTTGACCTTGGACACCCAAAAAGCAGTTTCACCATATCTCTGATAGTTAGCGTGATGGCGTCTTGCCCAATGTGCAACGATAATCTCTTAAGATTACCCCACATAGGGGCAGTCCTAAGAGTTTGGGAACAGGTTTGGGATACCCAAACTGCCCGCACCCAATCGCTTTGGCATTCATTCAGCCAAGCAAGATGCAACGAATTATGATCCTAATTTTGAGGAAGGATTCTGGGCTAGCGGCAACGTTCAATGATGGAGGTACATGTCCATCAGGTTTTGTCAAAATGTTTTTGAGGGGAGTTTTGAATCAACAACATTTCCCAATGGCCTGAAGCCATTGCTAAGTTTAACCAGGGATAAATCACTGAACACATTCTTATTAAGAGGTACATGCCTGTCAGGCTTCGTCCCCAATGTTTTTGAAGCATGTTCTAAACTGACAACGATATTTCCCAATAGCCCGACGCCATTGGTAAATTTTTCTGAGGATTCAACTCTTGATTCCCCATTTACTGGATGTGCAAGTCCGTTGGGCTTTGTTACTGAGGGTATAAGGCTTCAGGATCTTCATTTCGAGAGCTTGGTGCCATCAACTTCATAAGATCCTTTTGGCCCATGGGAGTGGCGGCTTCCAGTTATTCTGACAAAAATATCCTCAATTCACCAAACAAATCTAGCATAGGTAACTGTGGGGACAGGTGGTGGAATCTTCAAGTGGACAGCTGTTACCCATAGCTTGTCTATCACATGAGCGAGATCGCCCTGTTAGAAAAGAGGGACAGCTGTCCTTTTTGGCCCCTTTTTTGTTGGGAACAGATACACCACCCGGTCCATGCATAAGGGATGATCCCCTGGACTTACATTACCCCTCCCTTTTGCCAAATGGGGGCACCGCCACTGGGGAATTGTGCAAGAGCCACATTTTTTGGGCTTTGGGCAACTTGATCGCCATTAAAGCAGCAATCTTTGGGGAGGACAGGGAGCATTGGGATAGGAGGCGTGACAAGCCTTGACCAGCTCCAAACAGTATTTACAATCTTTGGCCCTGACCCAACTGTTCTTGCAGGCTGGATAGCCCTTCCAGGTAACGAGATACTGGATAGCCCACCGAGATCTGTGGGACGTCAAGGTACCCTCCACTTCAGCCTCCTTCGCACCCTCAATCACAATAGGCTCAGGATCAAAAGGGGTTGCCCCCTTAAACAGGGCTAACTGATACACATGGAAGACTTGGTGTTGCTTCCAGTGAGGCAGCAATTTCAAGCTGAAAGCACCATACCTAAATCTTCCTCCACCAAGTGGGGGCCCGAGTGCTTACTTGCAATCTGTGCAAGGGCACCTGCATCACCAAATGGCGTGTCATGAGTATGACATATGATCCCACTTTAGTTTCATGTGCAGAGAGTTCCTTCCGATATGCAAATCGTTTTTAATCACTTATAGCTTTGTTAGGTGCTCCAAAACCAAGGAAAGTTTGGTCCAAATATGATGGGCATGGTTGGCGGTGGCTGGTACCTCTGTGCGAAGGCGCAGGCCAACTGAAAATGAGGGGTTGTACCCTAGGGTGCTTTGTATGGGGAAAAATTAGTGGAGGCATGCGTTCCATATAATATTCAAAATTAGTGAGAGAAAGGTCATTGGATCAGGTATCCTGAGTATCTGCAGCGTAGCATCGCAGGTACTGTTCCAGGATTTGATTAACCTTTTTTGGTTTGTCCATTGGACTGGGGATGAACTGCATTAGAACGATAGGGCGTAAGCTTTAAAATTGCCAACAATTTATTACAGTATTAAGCTGTGAACTGGGGCCCACAGTTGCTGAAAATCTCCTGTGGAAGGCCGAACATAGAGAACACATGGCGCACATAGAAACGGGAAGTTTGCTCAGAATTTATAGTGGAAGAGCATGGGATAAATAGGGAAAATTTGGTGAAGCGGTCACCAACCACCATCACAGCTGTAGAACCATTTGAACTGGGAATCTCAATGATAAAGTCCACAGACACTGATGTCCATGGGCCCTATGCCTGCTGTAAGGGGTGAAGGAGACCATTCCTTCCAGACTGGTCTGAATTGGCCCACGCACAAGTTACACAGTCTCCAATCCAGGCCAGAGCATCCTTTGACAAGCCCACCCAATTATAGGTCCACTTTATTAAGTCAATACTTTCATTATTTCCAGATGCATGACTGTGGAAGGATCATGATGAGACTGAATTACTTTGTCTCAAAGGAGGGGAGGAACCCAAACCCACGACCAAAATTGAATGAGACCCTCAGCCAGTGTATACAAGGAATGTTTAGCCGCAGAGAGGGACAACTGATCCAGAAGGTCCACACCTTCTGCACAGGCTGCTTTTGCTGCTAAAACTCAGGAGATTAGGGGCACATTTGGAGCTAACTCTACTGTCAAAACCATGTGAGGTACAATGGATAAGATTTGGGTAGGGATAATGACTGTGACCAGATCTTCCTCATCTGGGTCTGCAAGATAATGTGCGGGGTTGCGACTTAGAAAGCTAGGGAGGACATCAACGCTCCTTTAACAAACTCATACTTGAAGTTGTAGCTACAAAAATCCTGGTAGTTTAAGACCTGCTGGTGTGCCAACTTCTTTGGTTTGCAGATATATGAAGGTCTTGCTGATCCATATGCATGGTTAACTCATGATGAGTGCGATGAAAGAGATACCGCCAGTGGGTCAAGGCCCATGCTATGGCTGCCAGCTCCTTATTGTAGATGACCCAAGACTGTTTAGTGGTGAGAACTTTTGGGAAAAGTAGGCGACTGGATGTTCCAATCCATAGTGCTCCTGAAGCAAGACAGCCCTGACTGCCACAAAGGATGCATCACCTACTATGACATAGGGCTTGAAGGGGAAGCGTGCTTTAGGATGGGGCAACAAGAACACCTCTTTGATTAACTAAAATGTCTGCTGGCACTCAGTCGTCCAACAAAAGGGGGCATTCTTACCCGTGAGCAGTTGAATTGGGGCAGATATCTGGGATAGGGCAGGTGAGAATTTTTTAAGAAGATTATAGTACCCAAGAAGCTTCTCAATTGCTTTTGGGTCACTGGAGTTGGCCATTCGTGGATGGCGTCCAACTTGTTGAGGGAATAGTGTACCCATCTTTTAAGACGAGATTTCCCAAAAAGGTAACTCCTCTATGCAGAACTCACATTTTGAGGACTTAACGAACATGCCCACCTTATGAAAGGCAGTCACTACCGCCTCCAAGTTCTTTGCATGTTGTTTGGGAGTAGGGTGTGTACCAAGATACCATTGATGTATGCAACTGCGTATGTGAACTGTGGATCACCCAGTACACTATTGATCATCGTTTGGAATGTGGGTGGTGCGTTCTTAAGCCCAAAAGGCATCACTTGAAATTGGAATATGCCCAAGTTCATTTAAATTGCGGTAAGCCATTCTTGACCTTCCTTCACCCAAATCTGATTGAAAGCAATTGACAATATTGGGTTTAAAGAACATAAGTTATTTGGCAACTTCTTGGCGAATGTCTTTTCCAAAGGGGAGAGTAGTGATCATGCTCTGTAATCTTATTAAGGTGACCATAATCCACGCAGGGGCAAAGGTGCCATTGGCCTTCTTGGAAAAGACAATAGAAGAGACAAATGGGAAAGTTTCTTTAAAAAGCTAACACATATTAAGCATGTCATCCAACCATGCATTGAGGGCAGTCTCCTCTGCTGTATGCGAGTACAGTGGGAAGTTGATGTTTACTACCTGCACCGTTGTCTTGAAACCCAAGTCAAATTTTGTATATGGGGGAAGGCGGTCCGCCTTTTAAAAATCAAAGATACTTTCTTCTGTTATCACTGCTGAAAATTTGATGGGAGGCTTGCAGGGGAGACCAAGGAAGTAATCAAACTAAGACCTTGGGCTTTAGTAAGAGTATCCAGTAAAGGAAACTCGCCCTCCATTTGACCATTTAAAAATGACAGAATATTAGCCTTAAGGTAAATTCTTACAAGCTGCCAACGCCACCAGCCCACACCCAAAATTACCAGGAACATGAGTTAGGTATTGCTGAAAAATGATCATAAAAACTAAACTAATGAACTGAGAAAGGTACTGGGAGCCATAATTATATGATAGCTGGGAGGCCAACAAAGCGACCATCACCTTAGAAACCACGTCCAGGTCAAGATCAAGCTGGTGGGCCAACTCTAAACTCATAAAGTTATCCGCTGCTCCAGTGTTAACCAAGGCATCAAAGATGGTGTGATCTGATACTAATTTTCATTGGTAATAAAAAGTAGGCGAAATTTTGTTTATTGGAAGATACAGTTGAGTTTGTTATGAAAGAAATTAAAAAACTAGATTGGGGGAAATCACAAAGTTTTGTGACAGGGGCAGGTGATTTATAAGTCGGAGGGCTAGAATATACTAACATGAGCGTGGGGGCCACAGTGACTTTTGGAATCAATATGGAAACTGATTTTAGCTGGGATTCAAAATCAAGGCCACCTCGGCAGCTTTGAGCATGAAAATCCCATTCTGGAGGGTGGGCTGAGTAAAAGTTAGAGACACTGTGGCAGTGCGGCCATAGTAAAACTTCTTCTCAACCCAATTTAGCTGATAGAAGATGGCAACTGCTGCGCCCATTTCAATGATGAGGGCGGAAATAGTTGATTTTAATGGACGGTTGATTATGTTAGTATGACAGTAAGTTAATTTAGACTGACTTGCCAATCTAGGTGCCAAAATACCCAAATGATGAGCCCATATGCCAGAGGCACTGCTGCATGAATGACGTTTAGTTGCATGGGAAGCGTTTTCACTAATGAGTGAAAATGGGTCATTAATGTAAATAAGAACCTGGATATGAACCAAGCTATCATGGCCCCAGGGCCCATGGGTTTGTGAGCTGGTTTAAATATGATCAGTTTAGGGGGCTTTAATTTTGTCATGTTAAAATTAAGGATTTTGGGAAAGAAGATTTTGTTAACTTATAAAAGAGAAAATCAAATTTCAATTTTCACAGTGTGTTACAGCTGCTTAAATAGAGGATTGATTTGGGGGATAGCTTAGAAAGACTCAGAATCAGGGCCTTCAAGATCTGATTTAAACCAGCAAACTTGAGTGAGGGGGGAAACTAATTCAATTTGAACCAACTTTGAAGGAGTCAGTGGTGGGCCAAGTCGCTGTCAGTTCAACCTCAGATGCCCAAATTATGGTTTCACCATGTTTCCAATGGTTAATGCAATAGATCTTGAATGACAGGCAATGGGAACCTCTTAAGGCCACCCCACATAGGGAAAGTGTCATGGTTAGAAAATGACATCATAATTGAGACCAATCTGAAAGACAAAACAGCATGTTGGGAGGCCAAGAAGGTGAAGTTGGAAGGCCTCCAAGACCTCAATCATACCATAGGTCAACGCTGGGTCAAGGCGAAGTATGCCCAGGTTGGTCCCAAGGATGCAAGAGAAGTTCGGCCCTGTATAACAGCAGGGGCATTAAAATGAACTAGCTTTGTGGTGAGTGGAAACAGTTTGCTTTGGTTTTTAGGTGAACAGGGACTCAAAACCTGTTCAGTTTTTGAAACTTCCAGCTTGGGTCAGCCACTTCTACAATCAATTACCTGAGTTTGGTTGATTACCCAGTAAAGTGTATTACCTGATGGAAGAATGCGCCTATTGGTGCGCCTCATCTTAGACCTGCTTCAATAAATTGATTGTTTTTCTCCTATCCATTGAATATCTTATGTTGAGTTCAATTTCATTCATTGGTCGACTCCCCTTACAATAAAACCCCTCATTTAGTACACTGTTTTGTATTAATGTTATCTTGTACTATCC
>JAKSZP010003505.1:0-24026 GCA_022478985.1 Massospora cicadina | reverse complement strand
TTGGGCCTCAAGATTTGACCTAACCCAACAAATTTTAAGCGAGAGGGGAGAGGGAATATGATCTACATTTAAAACCAAATTTGAAAGTATCAGAATTGGGTTGAGTCATTTTTGGTTTGTCCATGGATACCCAAATTTTGGATAAAATACAGTTCTGACGATTAGAGTGATGACATCTCACCTGATGGGCAACGTGAACCTCCCAAGGCCACTCACATAGGGGCGGTCCCAAGAGGTTGGGAACGGGTTTGGGGCATCCAACCCACTGGCACCCAGTTGCTTCAGCATCTATTTGACCAAGCGAGGTTCATTAAATGAGGATTTTGGTTCTTCTGGGGAGGGTTAAGACTAACTGCAACATTTAATAACGGCCCAATGCCATTGGAGAGTTTCAGTAAAGTATCAACGTTAGATGTTTTCTCCATTCAAGATACATGGCCGTCAGGCCTTGGTTTTAAGGTTTGGTACTCTTGGGCCTTGATGCCAAAGTCTCATTACTATCAACCACATTTGAACCTTCCACACCATGAGGATTCTAACTTTCCAATAGCTTAAAACAAATCCCCTTAATTTGAAATACCAATTTGGCTGAAGTTAATACTAGATAGGTGGATCTAGTACTAAAAATACTAAATAGGTGGCGTGGTCCTCAAAGGGTAAGCTGTTACCCACAGATAATCTAACACATGGGCGAGATCACACTAGGAGATGGGAGCAGCTGGCCTTCTTGGACCTTTTTAGATGGAAAAGAGAACGCCACACGATCCTAGAAGAGGGATGCCCCCAGAATTACAACTCCTCAGTTTCCAACATGCGTTGAAACTTCAGGTTCATTACCTTTTGCTTAGTTAACATCCTTTTAAACAATTGATGGGTTTTTTCAGTCTTTGCCCTAGCCAGTAGGTGAAGCCTTGATTATGGTTCCCAACTAGTTTAATTGTTTTCTTCAATTTTGGCCTACCTTATTAATAAGTTAAATATTAGTTGATGTTCTATCTGCCTAAGGTCTGAAAACATTATTTAAGTGTCAGTTGATGCTTAATCAGGCCTAAGGCCCCAAAATACTATCATTTAATTATCAAAAAGATTTTGTGTGCCTATTGCCTGAAATGATTATTAATTTGTCAATCGATGCTTTTTTGGGCCTAAGGCCCAAAAACATTAAGAATATTCTATATTTAAGCGCTGAATGATTTTTTTATTTAACTGAGGCAAGCCAATCAGGGAACATATAATACAAAACTGAAACTCCAAAATTAAACCAATTAAAAAATAAAAAATGAACTGACCATTCATTTTAGGCAGTGAGACACAAAAGAAACAAGAAAGTTATCTACCAGGTGGCATAGTGGCGAGCCTATCCCATCATGGTGGAGGGGGAGGGGGGATTGGGTGGGTCATCATTAGGCTCAGCATTGTAGAGGCGGTTTAATGCTAAGAGTAAGGGGGTTGGAGCAAACGCGGGATGAGGGTCAAGGTGGAGTAGATAGTTGTTGATATCGACAATTTGGCCTGAATTTAAGCTTCTATGAGTTTGGCAATGTGGTGTTTGGCCTGGATGCAGGCGTTGAGAAGTTGTTATAATTTCACTGTACTTGCTCTTTTGGTGCGTTAGGATGGGGGAAAATCTGCCAGTTCAGTTACATGCTTGACAGCAGTGGTGGCAGTTTTGTAGAGGCTTTAGATTTCCCTATTTGCAGTAGGAGGAAAATTGGAGGGGAACAGGGGGGTGCATCCTGTTTTTAAATTCTGCGACAGATTTTGCACACAGTATGAAAAAACGGGAATTATTGGGTGTGGCCACTATGACCGCAGCAAGGTTGTGGTTGCTTTGGAAAAAGGTTCTGAGTTTAGTGACATATCAGTTGATTGGGGCTGGGGTATCAAAGTCTGAATTCAGATAAGGTGTTAATTCAATTGGATAACTTGGTGATGGGACAATTTCACTAGATTTTGTTATTTCCTCCAATAAGTTCTGGGGATTTTGATTGATTTGGGAAGATATGTTGGTAGGTGATTTTGGTTTGGTAGATTTTGTGGTGGGAGATTTTTTGTATTGAACTGTGGTCCAAGCCTGCACCTGATTGGTTGGCATGGGTGTGCATTGGCCAGCTTGGGTTTGAGGTGCTGGATTTTGTTTCTAATTTGAATGCATGGCCTGTGGGGTGGGGGCAGCCAAAATCCCCACTCAAACGCTGTTGGTGTGGCCTCATGGGTGTAATTAGCTATGTTCATGGGATGTGAATTATATTGACATACCTTTTTGGTGTAGTCCAATTCATAGCAAAGGGGGCAAATTGTGCGACCAATGTCAGTGCAGGCCCAAAAGAAATGGTCAGGAGCAAATGGGATATAGGCGCGCGGTGGGATGTGCTGGGTCATGTTAAGCTGGTGGGGGGGGGGGGTAATGGTGGCCATTGCCTGAGGTGCCGCGAGGCGTTCAGCACCACTTGGGACAATGAATTTGAGGATAGGGTTTTCGCCATACATAGTTAACCATGACATCAACACCTCATAAAGTGTTTGAGGGGTAGTTGTGAGGGGAGCTTTGCAAAAATTACCACAAGTGTGGTATCATCTGGGAGGCGTGTTCAGGTGGTGGTAATGAGGGTATTTTTATAAATTAGTGGCATAGCTGCTGCAGAGGCAGTGTCTTCTTTGGTGGGGAATCCAATATCAAAATAGCACTTGTATGGGCGGAAGTCAATAACACCTGCTGGCGCAAAGGTGGCCGTTGCTAGCTCAATTATCGCTTTGTTAGCGTATAGGAATAGACATCCATACTTGACGTGGAGGAAAAAGTGAATATTGGATCAGGGTAGGACTTGGGGGTGGGGAAGGGTTGAGTGGGCTCGTGTGAGGTGGAGTACTAAGTCCCTTGGAGGGACATAGCATCTGGATGTATTTGGTGGACTGGTTGAGTCAGTCTGCATACATTTGCTTTCTGGGCAGTAAATGCTAGTTGGTGGAGCATCGCTGTTCCATACTGGGGCAGCAGGTGGTGGATCCAAGGACATAAACTTGGAGATTGATGCGGTGAGGCGGTGGTGGAATATTGAACAAGTCTATCCCTGGCAACAGATTTTTTCCATCCTATTGATCCACTTAAGCTCTTCGCGCTGAACAATTTTTATACTAATGAGAGTTCATGACCCAAAGAAATCTGTATAATCATTACAATAAGTGCTCTACTAGATGATGGATTATAAAAAATGCCCAAACCAACCTAACATCATCTTGATATTAAGCCTGAGGTTGTATTCAATATTCCATAATTTATATCACCCCATTTACAAACTTATGCCACATATTATAGTGACAGTCTGTTGGATTCCTAATGGTAGATAATTAAACCAATTAACTGTTACCATTATCAATCTCAGTCCAGCTCTCAATATTAAAATCTGATTTACTCTAATTCTGAACCTGGACTGTGCCATAACCTCCTACATTCCCAAATCTACTTTTACTCTCACACGTGGTATGCACCTACCCCTCATCATTTGAGGTATTCCCTTCATTTTTTTATTCTTTGATCTTATCTGGTATTTTCTAAAGTATTATTTATCTCCTAAATAAACAAACTTCCCCTTACTTTTTATCTATCTTTATTGGTGAAGTTTTAAGACCTCTGAACCATGTTTAGTAGACTAAGTCTTGTTATAAGAAGATCTTATCCAACGTTCACCATAACTTAGTGAGCTTCTAGAGACCGCCTTTAGATATGGTTTGTGGCACTAAAGAAAAGCCTTGTGGCTGATAAAACTGGTGAACAATTGCCAGGTCCTCTCTGGTCTGCACCAAAAATCCCAAAGGAACTAGGATAAATGAAGAGATGTATTCAGACCAATATCAGGTCTCTATTAAACAAAAATTTTTTCACCAAACACCAGCAAATATATGTTGGATGTTTACTTGTGGCAATTTGATAAATCCCAAACCTATATGGCTATTGAAACAACCAAGGACAAGTTATGTTATGATTAGCCAAAACTATGAAGGAATTACCAGGAAAGGTGAGATGTAATGTAGAATGAACACTCAATATATGCTTCAGCAAACAGCAGCTTCTAATAGCTATCAACTGTGCATATATCTCTGAAAACAGAGTTGCATGCAAGAATTATTTTTGAGCAAGAGTAATGATGCTTGGAGAACAGTTCTCATGACTATCAACGAAGTCTGAAAATGAGCTCAAAGCTAAAAATTAGTGGAGAGGTCAAAAAATGAAAACATGGAGAGAATATAGACTACTTTTTTGTGTTAGAAAGTGTCGAATTTTATAGAGTTTTTAGGGACATGGCGCCTTAGGGAATTTCATGGCCCTGTAGGATCAGGATCTTTTACTTCCTTCCAGATCGACCGCATGGATGGTACCCTCATTGTACTGCATCGTCCTCATGACCACAGTGACGGGAAAGGCGCCTGTCATGATTTGGGAAGTGGGGACAGGATTCCTGAAGGTGACTCCCTCGATTCTCATATGCATGATGCTTCCTGATTGAGTCTAGTTTTGATGCCTTTAGGATAAGGCTCTGTTCATGCTGGTTCAAGAGTTTATTTGTCCAGTCTCAATTTGAGAGAAAGAATTTCAGATTGCCAGTCATCTCAAATCCTAACAAAGTCCCCCTCAAGATCCTGTCAGAGGGGAGTATAGGGCAGGAGGAACTGGCCATGTACTCAATTCACTGTCCCCTGATTGACGTCAACAATTGAGTACTTGGAGTTCATCTTATGGATGAACATATAAGGTCTTTACCAAAGAACGGTGAGCTTATTCTGTTGCCCTCCAGGTTGATGGCGATATATGAAAATGAGGTCACCTAATTGAAAAATGGGTAAAGAGGGCCGGTCAACATTAAATCAAGATGTCTCACTTATGGAGGTGGTGATGATGCCTTGTGTGGCTAGGGCTTGAAGCTGGACAATTTCATTAATTAAGGCCCTCATGTTGAATCAGAGTTCTCATGTGCGGAGGTTTTGAGCAAAGGCTGAATGCTACCTGGGAGCTGGGGATTACGTCCATACAGAGTTCATAGGGGAACATTTTGATGACTCTATGGTAGCTTATTCTATTGGAACGCAAAGCGCTGGGTAAATAATGATTCCAGTGAGCAGGGTCAGAGGCGGCCATCTTCCTTAAAATAGATACAAAGGTTCCGTTAGCGCGTTCCATCACCCTGAATGTATGGGGTTATAGGGGCAGCGAAACTTTGGTTAGTGCCAAAAAGCCAAGTAAGTTCTTATACTACTATGAAGTGAAATTTAGCCCATTTTCTGAAAATAAAGTTTGTCCGCTTCCATGCTGAGTATAATGGATCAAATACGGAAGAAAATGTGGCTTTTGCAGTGGCAGCGGGGACCAAAATCGCTTTGAGCCATTTGGTTAAATGGTCCATGGCTAGGAGGATATGTTTATGGACATGCAATCCATTGGGAAGAGGGCCTATCACACCAATGCTAATTACATTAAAGGGTCCCATTGTGGAGATGACTGATTGTTGATATCAAGCATTGGCCCAGTCTTAGGATGGCAAGTTATACAGGCCTCCAGGACCACTTGGATGACTTCTACCATTTGGCCCCTTTAACATTGTGCCTTCGAACATTCATGAGTCTTTTTAACTTCACCATGTTTCACAGTAGTATGGCCCTCTAGGATAACGTCAGTTTAGGAAGAAGGGCAGAAATAAGAGAGCAATTTTTTATTGACCATCTTATATAACAGCCCTTCCTTGATCTGAGTGTCTCAGGTCATCTTTCAGAGCTCATCTTGGGCCTCAGGAATTTCTAACTCCCAGAGTTCAGGTCGACCAATCAGATAATACACTTGGTCTTTCTTGGGGGTTAAAGCCAGCACCAGAATCCTGGAGAGGCCATCAGCGTTCTGGTGGATTGTTCCCGCATGGTGAACATTGGTGAAAACATAACTCTGCAGTCTTAAGGTTCATTTGGCTAAACGACCAACCAGGTCCTTCATCTGCTGGAGCCACAGGAGCAAGGAATGATCAGTGAAGATGGTAAAGTGTGTGCCATAGAGATAGGACTGAAATGTTTGATCACTAGAAAGATAGCCAGGCATTTCTGCTTGGTAATACTATAGTTCCATTCAGACTTACTCAGAGTCTTTCTAAAATAGGCCACTGGGTGGTTGATCTGATTTTCGTCATGCTGGGCTAGGATGGCCTTGATGGCAACATCACTCTCATCTGTGAACAGCAAGAATGGTTGATCAAAACGTGGGTGGACTAAAAAGGGTTTTGTACAAAGAGCGGTCCTCAACTCAAAAAACCCTATTCTTGCTCCGGCCGCCACTCAAAAGAAACGTTCTACTGCAGGAGGTAAAATAGAGGCTTGGTTAGGTCAGAAAACTGAGGGATAAACTTACAGTAATAAACCCACCATGGCAAGGAATACCTGAAAATTCCTTAGGCTTTGAGGGCGTGACATCTTTTCTATGGCGTCACCTTTGTCTGGTTTGGGCTAGATGCCATTCTTTATAGCCTTGTGTCCCAGAAATTTATTTCTGACAGGAAGAAAGAAAGCACTTTAGAGTTTGAGCTTTATTGAAGCTTTTTAAAGCTGAATTAAAACTTCCTGGAGTGCTCTATGTGTTCATTAAAAGTTTGCGAGAAGACAGTGTTGTCATCAAGGTAGACAAGGACACATGATAGCTTCAAGTCTCTGAGGATCCCGTCCAGGGTATGTTATAAAGTGTCAGCAGCCTTACAGAGGCCCCGGGGAATCCTCATGGGTTCAAAAGGCTTTTAATAACTATAAGCATGCAATTGGCTCAATATTTGGGGGCGAGCTACACTTGCCAATATCCACTAGCAAGGTCCATAGCGTAAAAGTACTGCAATTTGGAAATCAGATATAGAGAGTCATCAATTTGGGATAGATGATAAATGTACTTCTTGGTGATTGAATTGAGCCATCAATAGTCCATCACCGTCTGATGGCTGCTAAGCTTCTTCCAAACCAGAAGGAGGGGAAAGTCTCAAAGGCTTCTCAAAGGCACCAAGAGTCCAGCTTCAATTATTTGTCTAAGCTGCACCACCTCCTAGGTCTCTTTTAATTTTTCTCTTTTGGTAAGGTCAGGGCCAGAAGGGTGGAACATCTCCAGTCTCCACATGATGTAGAACCCTGTTGATTCTTCCAAAGTCGCAGGTTGAGGCTGAAAATAAGTCTTAATTCTTCAATAATTCTTGAAATTTGCGCTGTTGGTCTTCAGTGAGATTCTTTCCTATACTGGTGTCAACCAGGGCCATTGATGGGGGTTTCTCCAACCCAAAGTCCCTTAGGCTCCCAAAAACTATGGACATCCTTGACATTCTCTACTGGCAGGAGGCGAACATAGGCGACGGGACTGTTTGGGATACTACCCTAGGTCTGTCAATAAGGCTATCCAACAACACGGATGTAGATCCAGCATAAGCTGGATCTAGGATTCCAAGGCAGGTTAGCACCTCTGTGGCGGATGGGTTATCTAAGCCTCAGATCTCTAGCAGGTATCCACAGGGAAGTTAACATGGACCTGTGTGTCAGCAATGACTTGGGACTTTGGAGGTATAGTGGCCGCCCTTGGAAAATAGACTGGCATACCTTCTTGTCCATCAACAGCAGGTGAGGGAAGTCGGACCTGAGAGCCCCTTACGTGATATTTGAGTCATTTAATTTGGCCCTCACTAACTAAAATGCAAAACACGTGCCATGACCTGTGTTTATATATCATGGTTTGTTTTAAAGATTAGGGGGACATGATGCCCCAGTAGAGATAAAAATCTGTCATCATAATGTTATACGCCTGAGTAGTCTCAAAGAACCTGAGTTCCAACAAGAAGGTCTGTTATAAAATTGGCGATATAATTGCTATACACAAGAAAAGTTGTGCAGGGTCAAGCCCATTGAGAAAAGGACGGACAATATGGAGATCGCCTGTCCTTGAAACAAACAGTGATAGTTTAATATAATATAAAGCAAGTACTTCAGCAACGTCGTTTTTTATTATGATATATCTATATAGCAGATTTTTTCTGCTAGCTCTCTCTTTCCTATTAACCCAAAAGAATCCTTCATCTAGTCTTTTCGTTGTGCTATATATTGCAAATTCAAACAATACCAACCCTTTTCGCTTAGGCTATTCCATTACGCCATATTCTCATTAGCTCATCATTGTAACTACAGGCTCTGGCAGTGCCTACTATTAATAAATTTGCTATCATACTAATTTGAGGTAATCTACTAGATATTTGTTGTGAGTCAACATCAACTTATCACCTTATAATGGAGGCGATCCAATAATTATCTGTCCAGAGCTTAGTATCACCCTATCACCTTATTTTAGCGATCTCCCATTATTATTCTATTACTCAGCTCCAGTAAATATCTTTCATTTTTCCTCAGTTATTTAGAGCTTATTGCCCAGTCATATTAATTTCCCAACATTCCCCCCTCTTGACTGGATGATAAGTCTCTTATTACTTATACGCAAGAAGGAACTTTGCATTCACTTGATTAATGATTTGACCACTTACAAGGGTCTTTGATAGTGTAGGCGGTGACGCCCATTTCTAAATATTTTGAACTGACCGCTCCAGATGTTAGCCAACTTATGCTTTTTACCAAACTCGCGCTGGTCGTGGAATAACAACATCTCTTTTTGGAACTGGGCTAGCCTGTTACGCCATACCTGGTCAGTGGCTTGACTCTTTATCTTTTTTCTAAGCTGAAAGAGTACGCTTCAGTTTGCAGCTTGATTAAAGATTTTGCCATGTTGGTCCAGTAACGTTGCATATCTACTCCATCAGTATCTTCTATACAGGCGTAGATCAGTGCAGGTAGCGCTGGATGCCATCCATATAGTAACTGGAAGGGACTTTTTCCATTGTATAGTGATAGCTAATGTTGTAGGCGAAGACGGCGGTGGATAGGAGAGAGCTCCAATATGATGGCTGATCCATCACCAGTTTCTGGAGTATGTTCACCAGTGTCTCATTAACTTACTCAACCATACCATTGAACTAAGGGTGATATGGGGCCAGCAGAACCTCACTAATAGCCATCAGCTTATTAAACTTTAGAAGGATATGAGAGATAAGGTTAGTTCCGTTATTAGTAAGGGTAAACTAAGTACAGCCTTGTCGCTGAATTATAAATTCTATTAAGAACTTGGCCACTGTGATTGACCGTAAATTCCATATTGACAGTGCTTCATTCCACCTGGTCAAGTGTCCAGTTGCCACCAGAATGTACTTTGCACAGTTCGCTCCCATTGGCAAGGGCCCCACAACATCAATGGAAACTGTATACCAAGAAAAATGTGTTTTCACTAGCTGGTATGAGGTCTTCTGTTGGAACGGCTTTTCCACTTGAATCTGATGACAGCAGGAAATTCTCTTGAGCATGTCAAAGTTCATGCTCTCCCAATAATACTGAGGGCGCAATCCACCATGTCCAACTGCCTTGTGTGCACTCATTATAATTCTTGGCTGTGCTGAGGGTCATGGAAAGTTCACCTTAGAATTTTCAATCCACTTATACAACTCGATGTTCTGCTGAAAGATGTTTGCTCACATCTCATTTAACGCCTTTATGACTTGAAGTGGTTCACCACATCATATACTCCGCTAAGCATTTTATTGTACATCACATTGCTCAGATCCTCTGTGATGGCAATCCTTATTAATCTTGACAAGAATTCGGCATTCAGGTGTTTTGCCCCAGGTTGGTGGAGGATATCAAATTCATAAGCCTGCAGTTTGAGGGCCCATTGGGCTAGACGCCCTGGGCTTCTTGAGATTCTGCAACCAGCATAACAAAGCATGATTATTTACTACTGAGACTTCAAAGTATGCAAATACACCTTAAATTACTTATATGCATAGATCACCGCTAAGAATTCCCTCTCAGTCACAGTATAATTGCATTCATGGCAGTTCAAGATATGACTGCAGTACGCAACTGGAAGCATCGCCCCCTCATCGTCCTTTAGGGATAGGACGACCCCTACAACGGAAAGAGAGACATCTGTCTGGACAAAAAGCTCTTTATTGAAATTTGGATAGCGCAGCACCAGCACACTGATTAACGCTGTTCAAAGTGTATCAAAGGAGCATTGGTGACGTTCCGTCCATTCAAATATGGCAATATTTTAATAATATAAATATCAGTCCTCAAATACAACTAAAGTTGGGTATAATGCGGCGGTAATAGCCAACCATCCCTAAAAATACTTGTATATTGCGCTTATTGATTGGTTTAGTCATCTTTTAGATAGCCTCCACCTTACCTGGTGAGGCTTCAGTCCAGTTGCGTCTACTAAAAACCATAGGTACTCTAGCTGATCTTTAAAGAAATGACATTTACAAGGCTTAACCTTGATATTGGCCCTCGCAAGATGGCGGAAGATCGCCCCTAAATGGGTAAAATGCTCAGAGAACATCTAGAAAAGGACATTGATATCGTCTAAGTACATGAGGATGCACGACAGCTTCAGGTCACCAAGATGGTGTCCATGGTCCGTTGGAACGTAGCCAGGGTATTACACAGCCTATGACATACTGGTTGGTTGAAAAAGCCCTTTGGATGTGATTATGGCGCATTTCTTTGTTCCGCCATGGGTAACTTGATCTTCCAATAACCTGATATCAAATCCATTGCTGGAATTATCAAGATCCTCCTAATTGATCCAGTGCATTGTCAATCTGCGGCATGAGATATGAGTCCTTCTTGGTGATACTGTTGAGCTTCCAGTAGTCTATTACCACCCAGTTGGTACCATCCTTCTTTTTTACAATTAAGACGGGAAAAGCCCACATACTCTTCAAAGGTTCAAGAATCCCTTTCTCCAGTAGCTTTTTAATCTCCGCTGTCACTACTATCTCAACTGCCCTCAATTGGTGGATTTTCGTGACCTGATGAAAGGATGATCCCCAGTGTCCAACCAATGGACCACCCCCCTGCGTGCATCCTAAATCATGTTCAACAGTAAAAAACTCTTTCTATTTTTTATAAAGCTATTGCTCAATCCTTCTATGCTTCCAATAACCTTATTAAATCATCACACAATACCACAGTCATGACGCCAGGCTGTGGCTCAACAGGTCGACCAAATTTATCCAGTGACATAAACACGTGAATCTGAAGGACCTCCTCAACAGTTGTTGTTCAATTTTCGGGCTTTGGAGATGCTCGCCGGATGCTTGTTGTACCAAAATCCAACAATTGGGGATTGATACCACTAATATAATAAAAATAATTAAACTTCAAAAACTTAGTAAGTTAGGGTTTTTATAGTTTTTAATAAGCGCTGATGGAGATAAGAGAAAAATGAACCCACTTAATATCTAACTATTCAGTATTTCAAATAGTACTGAGGGTTGAAGAGAAATCATTGGTAATTTTGGGACGGCTTGTTAACATCTGAATAAGAAAATATACAAGTTTATCCTATTGAAGCTATGAATACTTGCTTCCTTTTAGCTAAACTATGGATGGGGAATTAGTGGTTGGCAACACGTACCCATGGAGTAACATATAATATATTTTAACCAATCCTCATTAGCTAAAATTATTGCACCTGGGGGGATCTCTGCCAAGCCATAAAAGGGGGTGGTCCCCACCTAGGTGTTGTGATGGAACTAGATATGGCTGGGGGGGAACCATTTTATGGATGCCCCAAAATAGGCCACGTGGTTGGAGGAATCTAACTTTCTGACTTGGTGCTATTTTCCTGGTTAGTATTCATACAAGTGTTACCCCAATTTGTGGGGTTCCACCGAGAATTGGCCAAGGTCTTTTGGCTGATAAAATCATTATTAACATTTAAATCAATATTTTCAGTATCACAGACTTGTAAATGTCTGACAATTTCCCTTTCTGGCCCATTCTGCCCCAAAACATCCTTATTTTGAAGCCTGGAGGGCAAATGTCTGACATCACCCCCTCAAGAATGTTGGGGGAGAATAGGGCCATAGGAAGCGGCCATGAACCCAATTGATGATAACTCCTGTATCAAGGGATTTAACGGAGTACTCCTCTCCTTTCTTTATAAGTGACTATAACAGGAACTTCACAAAATAGGCTCTAGTTTCTTCCTTCTAGGGGTAATACAATTGTAATAGTAAAGCACATAATCAGATACTTGAAAAGAAGGAAGAGGGGCCCAGAGCTTATTAGCAGCTTGACCATCTTTTGTGACTGTTTTTGATAAGTTGGTCATAGCTTCTTATTGCAACTGGATGATGTGCTGTGCTAACTTCTTCATAGCTTGAACAGGATTAGTCTTATCAGTAAAGCTATCTTTTGCTAGTAAAGCTGGAGCGCTGGGTTCTCACCCATACAATACTTGGATAGATGACATTTTAAGAGTCTTTTTGATAGCTGATGCGATACGCCATGAGGCACTTGGTAAGTACTGATACCAGTGGAGGGTATCTGATGTAGCCATTTTTCAGTAATATAGAGACCAGGGTCCCATTGGCTCTTTCCACGATATCATTACTCAAAGGGTTGAAGGGGGCAGAAAAGAGCTGTTGCGTTTCCATGGAGATCACAAGAACCTTCACCACTCAGGAGGTGAAGTTCTTACCATTATCACAGAGCAGATCTTGGGGCAACAATGTTGAGTAAAAATATACTGATGGAGGAAAGTGGCCATGACTTTGGCCATCTTAGCTGGGATAGCCACAGCCTCAACCCATTTAATAAAATGATCTATTCCTACTAAGATATATCGATTTCCACCTGTAGTTTGGGGAGAGGGCCAACCACTTCAAGACTTATTGCGTGAAAAAAGGCTGTTGAGGTGTGTTAGGTTGATATTGATACTTGGTTTTGAAGCTGGATTGCATCTTACATGTCAGACAGGAATCCAAGACTTTGATGATGGTCTCCATGATTCCCTCCCAATAATACCATTATTTTACCCACTCATAGGTTTTCCGCACTCCGCTATGTCCTAGGAGGGCATGAGACTCCATAATGACAGGTACTCTCTCTGAGGATTGGAGGTAGGGTAACCAGTTCACCCCTACTTTCTTGTATAAACGTCCATTCTCCACCTTCATGTTATGGGAATGTCGATCTAGAATCTTCTGGACTGGTTCATCCTCATCCTCCCAAGCCTCAGGGGTCATTAGGAGATCATGTGGCCGCTCTGCTTCACTATTTTTTAGAAGGATGGGCAGCCGACTCAAACCATCTACATTCATGTGGCTCGTCCCAGCTTGGTGTACAATGGTTATATCATAGTGCTGGAGCTTTAAAGCCTAGCGTGCTATCCCCAGTGGGATTTTCTAAATTTAGTGACCACTTTAAGGAGTCGTGGTCTTTTTCACTTTAAATGAGGTCACATTTAATAAAGGGCAATAGTGTTTAACAGCAAGTAAGACGGTCAGGCATTCCTTCTCAGCGACGCTATAATTGCTTTCTGCCTATAAAAGCATCTTGCTGAAATATGAAACGGGGTGATCATCCCATGCTCATCCAGTTGGGCCAAAATAGCTCCAACTGCATAGTCAGAAGCATTAGTAAACAGCATAAAGGGTTTACTATAATCGGTGTGTCACAGGATAGGTCATTGCTGTAGAAGCTTCTTGAGCGTTTCAAAAGAAGCTTTTTGTTCCGCTACCCACTGAATTGGGGTATTTTCAGTTAGAAGTCGTACAAGGGGCTCACTATGCTGGGCGAATTTGGGGATGAATTGATGGTAGTACCACATCATTCCCAAAAACAACTGAATATTACGAAGGGTTTTGGGAGCAGGAATATTGTATATCGCCTTGGCCTTATCTTGAAGAGGATTCATTTGAGGAGAAGGCGTGACCCAGGAACTCTAACTTTTTTTGGAAGAATGTACATTTAGAGGGCTTCAGTTTAATGTGAGAGGCCCTCAAGCATTGTGAACTTTTTTAAATGAGGAAAGGTGTTCATTGAATTTTTGAGAGAAGATGGTGATATCATCTAGATATACAATCACGCAACTAAGCTTCAGGTCCTGCAAGATGCGGTCCATGTCTCTCTGGAAAGATGCGGACACATTGCACAACCCTTGTGGTAGTTGGGTAGGTTGGAAGAGACCCTCGCTGCGGATAAGTGCACACTTTTCCTGGTCTTGTGGGAAAGGTTTATCTGCCAGTATCCGCTAGCCAAGTCTATGGCGGAGAACAACTTGCGCCCAGAGAGTTGGGACAGAGCGTCATCAATTCGTGGGATTGGGTAGCTGTTCTTCTTGGTGAGGTTATTCAGCTTTAAATAGTCCATAACTATTCAATGGCCACCATTATTCTTTTTTATGAGCAAAAGTGGAGAAGACCAGAGCTTTGAGAAGGAACCAGTAGCCCTGCGTCCAGTAACTAATTTAAGCTCCATCCTTATCTGGAGCTCCTCAACTTTTGATTTATGATAAGGCTTGGATCAAATAGGTTTTGCATCACTAACATCAATGGTGTGACACCAGCCCTTCATGTGCCCATTGTTGGACATTTGCCCTTACAGCTGAAAAAGAAGAATGTTTTAGGTAAGTCTCAGCTGAAAAGGGGAAAGGTCGGCCATTTGCGATTAACTGAGGATATTAAGAGAGATTCTAATAATAATGAAAACAATGCTACTAAAGATTTTGGCCAAAAGACCTTGGCCAATTCTGGGTGGAACCATGTTAATTGGGGTAACACTGTTTCAAGACCTCTACTACACCAAATGCAAAATCAAACGGTCAGAACACTCTGACTTTTTGATGGACTTCAGGGTGATCATTGGAAGGCACTCCCCCAACCTCAACAAAGTCCTTCAAAGCACCTACTTGGGGACCCCCTTTTATAGGCTTGGCAGGGGTTCCCCAAGGTGTAAGATATTTCATGGACAGGGATTGGCTCAAATTCATAAAAATGTTACCTCACAGTTATGTTTTGGCCATTCAGAATTCCTCTTTTTTCGTTCACTGCCCTGTAGTATGTTTCCAAGTTGTAGTATGCTATTCCTGTATATTACCTAAATTGGAAGCATCGAGCTATTCTAAATTTACCCCTGAATTCCTCCAACTCTCAAAAGTATTATAAATACTAATAGTTGAAATTCAGGAAGGATCACATATCATTTACCCCCTTGCTTTTAATAAAAATCTTAAAAAAAATCCAAATTTTAGCGCTTATTGTTAAATTTAATTAAAAACTCTTTGTGGGATCAAGCAGGCGTAGCACCAGCGAGCAAAATAAGGCTTTACACCCATACACAGTATTGGATTGGGAGAAAATGTCACTACAGGACTCCAGTAAGAAATGAACTTTATTAAGTTCAGTGGAAGTTAGCTCATCGGAAATCTGCCATTGTGAAAAGTGCATATCATTTGATTTATGGGTAGTCCCATATCTAGCATATACCCAATATAATGGACTTGGTGGATGTCTTCAATGGGAAGCAACAGGGCTTTTCCAATCTTCTTATGCTTATTTACAATCATGTCCTTGTTAGTAAAATTCCCCAGAAGAAGATTGTTAGGTCACTGGTAGGCAGTGTCTAGGATACCTGGCAGCATCCAAGGTTCCAAAGGGCTGATTCCATTAATGCTTGTTGAGTGTTGAATGCAGCTGCGGGGGATTTGCATAGTAATTTTGATGTCTATCACCTTTTGTTCACCCGCTTTGACTACAACCTCCTCTGATGCATACAAAGGGATGCTCTCTGAACCATCCACAGAGTCAGGCAGCTTTTTTGTGTTTCTGCCCGAATTGGTATAAGTAAGGGTGAGGGTGGAAGAAGGATACTCAACTACGCATTTATATTCCTTCTTCTTAGGCCCTTTGTTTGTAAAGACTAGGGGAATCTCGTAATTTAGAAGGGAGAGAAATCCCTGTTTCATATTAATGATTCCCTCATACTCAATCATGAATAGAGTACCAATGAGCAGGTTGTGTGCATTATTGTTTGAGGCCACCGCAGGGGCAGCAAGTAGGAGTTTCCCAATTTGTATGGGTAGAGATGAGTAAGCTCCAATAGCTCGCATATTGTTAGATCCTGCAGTTCCATACTCTGTAAATAGTCTAGATCAGGCACCACTTAATTTTATTAATGAGCTTTAAAGAGACCACGTTCACTGGAGCACCAGTATCAAGGATGGCTAGAACTTACACTTTATTGATAACAGCCTTTACCTTGGTTATTGTGTTACCAAAAGTAGGGGGAGGGCGTGGACCTCATTCAAGAGGAGAGTGGAAGCAAGGCGCTGAACCATCGCAGGGTAGTTGTCTTTTATAGGTTGGAGGTTATGAACCTGTTGGGTGGATCTGATCACTGAACCAATAAACTGATCAGAATCACTAGCAGTATTAATCACCTTTAAAAACCTCAACAACTGGTGAAGTTAATTCCGTCGTGGTATCATGGAGATATCAATTATTTCTGGCTTCAACCTATCCGGAACTTGCACTTCCATTGGGGCTCCCAAAACATATTAGCTTGCTTCTTCACCACCCCCTCAGAATCGTCATCAGAGTGATTGTCAATGCACCTCAATGAGTTACTAATAGTGGAAGGAGAAACCGGATTAATAGCCTCACTGGGGAGAGTATTGTCACTCTCATCTATCTTTTTGACTTTTGAAGGGAGCATCGTGGTTGTACCAACTTTTAGGGGAGACGTTGGAAGTGTAATGGCTTTAACGTTTGCATTAGGAGTTATCAGCTTGGGCTGTCCCATAAAAGCTGATTTTGAACTATAGGCAGCTAGAGTTGAGTCTAAAGCGTATTTTAGCAGCGGCTTAGGAGGGTGCGATGTGTATACATTGTAGTAGACATCACAGCAAGAGTGGGACCTGGCATAGTGATAACTGCCTTCACTGGATGAGCTTTTGAACCTGAGGCTGGGGGGAAACGCTGCCTCATAACTGCCAATAGTTTTTGTTATCCTCACATGGTGGAGGAGTATTTTTGCGCTGCAGCTCTGCAGCAGCTGGGTTTCAGTGGGATACAGCCATAGAAGAGGCTGAAAGGGTCGGGGTGCTTCCCACTTTTGTACGTCTTGCAGAAGTTCAGGTATATAAACTTAGCTACTGCTAGAAGTGCCTCTTTGATATCCCATACAGTTTGGAAGGTATGCTTGGCTGCGGAGATATGCATTGCTAAAGAGGGGTAAGATGCCAAGCTAGCCACGATAGCTGCAATAACATCATATGGAGGGAGTAGTTTGGCCAGCAACAGAGGTTGAGCTTTACTATAAAATCGCTTAAAATTGAGGAGATTGATTCACCCTCTTGCAGGCTAAGGCACCTAAAGGCCTGTTTTTGCCGTTTTAAACTCTGTTGGGAACCAAATTCTTCAATCAAAGCTTGTTTAACCTCTTTCCAAGTGTTAAGCGTAGCCATTTGATCAACCATGATATCCTGAGCCATCCGACTTAAGCAGGGAAAATAAACTTGGTTTTTTGTAGGTCAGTCGCTCCTTCCATTACAGCCTTGTAAACATAAAGGAAGGAAGTGATATTGCCCTCATCAGTCATGAACTAATCTTTAAATGGAGTTTTAAGAATATCAAGATAGGGCTAATGGCCTTGTGAAGAGTGCTTCTCAAGCCTTTTGAGGCAAGCCAAAGCACTGGCTAATTGGTTTTCTAAAGCAGCTAGCCTTGGTTCCATAATAATTGCCATAGTGTATATAGTCTTTGGTGGTATACTGGGACCCCTGTAGTGAGCACCACTTGTTGGATTTTGGCCTTGGAAGATGCTCTCTTGGTGCGTGATTTGCCAAAATCAAGAAATAGGGGATTTAAACCACAAATATAATAAAATAAAATGACTTTAATTATAAAACTTATAAAGTTATGGTTTTTAAGTTTTTAGGAGCTGCGGGATAAGATAAAAAACGTCCCCCTCAATTCCAGATAATTCCGTATTTAAACATATTGAGCTTTGAGGGTAATTCAATAATACGTTTGGAATAGCTTAGATTAGTACAAAAAATGAAATATGTGAAGTTAGCCTATTGAAGCTCAGCAAACTCGCTTCAATTAGGCTGAACAAAAAAGGAGATTAGTTTGGGTAAAGATGTAACTATGGGTAATGACTTAATATACTTTAGCAAAACCCTTTTGTGAAAATTATTGCACCTTGGGGACCCCTGCCACGCCTATAAAAGGGGTAGTCCCCAAGTAGGTGTTTGGATGGGACTGGTAGTGGCTGGTGGAGATCCATATGATGAATGCCCCAAAGTCCGCCATGAAATTAAAGTAATCTGATTGCTATAATTAGAGTTATTTTCCTGCGAAGTATTTAAATTAGTGTTACCCCAATTATTGGGGTTCCACCTAGAATTGGCCAGGGTCTTTTGTCTGATTAATTCTTTATTAATATTAAATTTGACATTAGTAGAATTGGACCAGTAAATGGCTGACATTTCCCTATTTTGGATGGCTTTGACCCACAACATTCTTATCTTGAAGCTTGGAGGGCAAATGTCCAACACTATTTCAGGGTGGCGTAGGATTGACCGTCGCTGCAGCATATTTTTAGCGTTTCAAAAGCAGCCTATTGTTCCACTCCCCAATGGAAAGGGGTATTTTTTTAAAAGGCAGACGAGGGGCTCATTGAGTTGAGTGAATTTGGGATGAATTGATGGTAGTACTTCATCATGCCCAAGAACGCCTGAATATTGTGGAGGGTTTTTGGAGCAGGCATCTTAGATTTCGCCTCACTTTATCCTGGAGAGGCTGGATCTCATCGGAGGAAATGGCATGGCCCAGGAAGTACAACTTCTTCTAAAAGAATGTACATTTGGAGGGCTTCAGTTTAATGTGAGAGGCTCTCAAGCGCTGGAAAATTTTTTAAATGAGAAAGGTGTTCATTGAATTTTTGAGAGAGGATGGTGATATCATCAAGCTATACAATTATGTAACTAAGCTTCAGATCCTGCAAGATGTGGTCCATGGCTCGCTGGAAAGATACGGGTGCATTGCAAAACCCTTGTGGTAGTTGGGTAGGTTAGAAGAGACCCTTGCTGCATATAAACGCACACTTTCCTGGTCTTGCGGAGAAAGGTCCTTTTGCCAGTATCTGCTAGCCAAGTCCATGGCGGTGAAGAATTTGGACCCAGAGAGCTGGGCCAGAGCGTCATTAATTCGTGGGATTGGGTAGTTGTTCTTCTTGGTGAGGCCATTCAGCTTGCAGTAGTCCATAACTACTCAATGCCCACCATTCTTAATTTTTATGAGCAAAAGTTGAGATGACCAGGGACTTTGATAAGGAACCAGTAGCCCGCTTTTAGTACCGTTTAAGCTCCGTCCTCATCAGGAGCTCCTCAACTTTGATTTCTGATAAGTCTTGAATCAAATAGGCTTGGCATCACCAACATCAATGGTGTGCCACCAGCCCTTCATACGCCCATAGTCAGTATCAAATTTAGAGAAATTAACACTATATGACTCCAGTAAGGAATAAACTTTATTAAGCTTATAGTTTTTAGATCATTATAAATCTGAGCACTGGGAAAAGCGCATATCATTTGGTCAATTGGTAGTTCCATATCTAGCATAGACCCAATATAATGGACTTGGTGGATTTTTAATGGGAATCAACAGGGCTTTTCCAACCTCCTGATACTTCTTTACAAATCATGTCCTTGTTAGTGAGATTCCCTAGCAGAAGATTGTTAGGTCGCTGGTAGCAGTGTCTAAGATACCTGGCAACATCAAAGATTTCAAAGGGCTGATT
The DNA here is from genome assembly GCA_022478985.1 of Massospora cicadina. Classification (NCBI taxonomy): domain Eukaryota; kingdom Fungi; phylum Entomophthoromycota; class Entomophthoromycetes; order Entomophthorales; family Entomophthoraceae; genus Massospora; species Massospora cicadina. The sequence goes on along the minus strand of JAKSZP010003505.1, from coordinate 4,328 downwards.
CCATCTATGCTTGTTGAGTGTAGAAGGCAGTTGCAGGGAGATTTTATAGTAATTTTGCTGTCTATCACCTTTTGTTCACCCGCTTTGGCTACTACCTCCTCTGAAGCATACAATGGGATGCTCTCTGAACCATCCACAGAGTCAGGCAGCTTTTTTGTGTTTCTTCTCGATGTGGTATAAGTAAGGGTGAGGGTGGAAGAAGGATACTCAACTACACGTGTATCTTCCTTCTTCTTAGGTTCTTTGTTTGCAAAGACCAGGGCAGCCTCGTAATTTAGAAGGGAGAGAAATCCATGTTTCATATTAATAATTCCGTCAAACTCATTTATGAAATGTGTACCAATGAGTAGGTCGTATGCATTATTGATTAATGCTATAGAGGAGGCAGCCAGTAGGAGTTTCCCAATTCGTATGAGTAGAGATGAAAAGGCTCCAATTGCTCGCATAGTGTTAGACCCTGCAGTTCCAAACTCTTCTGAATAATCCATATCAGGCGTCAACTTAATTTAATAATGATATTTGAAGAGACCACGTTCACTGGAGCACCAGTATCAAGTTGGCTAGAACTCGCACTTTATTGATAACAACCTCTACATTGGTTATTGTGTTACCAAAAGTAGGGGGATGGCGTGGACCTCATTCAAGCGGAGAGTGGAAGCAAGGCGCTGAGCCATCTCAGGGTAGTTGTCTTTTATAGGTTGGAGGGTTTGAAATGCTGGGTGGATCAGATCACTGTCTCAATAAGCTGGTCAGCATCACTAGCAATATTTATCACCTCTGAAAACCTCAAAAATTGTTGAATATAGGTTCATCATGGTATAATGGCTATATCAATACATTCAGTCCTCAACCTATCCGGAACCTGCACTTCCATTGGAGCTCCCAAAATATAATAGCCTTCATCTTCACTACCCCCTTAAGACTCATCATCACAGGGTTTGTCAATACACCTCAAAGAGTTAATAAGAGGGAGATGAGAACTAGCTTAATCTCCTCACAGGGGAGGGCTTTGTCACTCTCATCTACCCTTTTGACTTTTGAAGGGAGCATCAGAGCTGTACTAACTTTTGAGGGAGGCGTTGGAAGTGTAATGGCTTTAATAGTTGCCTTAGGAGTGATCAGCTTGGGCTGCCCCATGACTACAGGTTGTAAACTAGGGGCAGCCTGAGTTGAGGCTGAGGGTGATTGAGGAAGCGTCAAAGATGGATGTGATACTTTATCCACCTTAATATACTTCTTGGCAAGAGGGCGACCAGGCAAAGTGATAGCTGACTTCACCGGTTGAGCTTTTGAACCTGAAGCTGGAGGGAAGCGCTGAACCCTAACTGCCAATATTTTCTGGTTATCCTCACAAGATGGAGGAGTATTTTTGCGCTGCAGCTCTGCAGAAGCGGGGTTCCAGAGGGATACAGCCATAGAAGAGGCTGAAGGGTTCAGAGATTATTCCCAATTTGGAGCTTTTTTCAGAAGGTCAAGTTCATAAAATCTGACACTTCTAGCAATGCCTTTTTGATATCCCGTACAGTTTGGAAGGTGTGCTTAACTGCGAGAATATGTATTACTAAAGGAGGATAAGACGCCAAGCTAGCCATGATCTCAGCAATAGCCATATCTAATGGGAGCAGCTTAGCCAGCAACAGAGGTTGAGCTTTGCTATAGAATCACTTAATAAATGAGGGGATTGATTCTCCCTCTTGTAGGATAAGGCACATAAAATCCTGTTTTTGTAGTTGTAAACTCTGTTGTGAACCAAACTCGTCAATCAGCGCATGTTTGACCTACGCCCAGGTGGTAAATGTGTCCATTTGAGGAACCATGATCTCTTGAGCCATCTGACTCAAGCAAGGAAGAATATACTTGGTTTTATGAAGGTCAGTTGCTCCTTCCTTTGCAGTTTCATAAATATTAAGGAAGGAGGCAATACTGCTCTTACCAGGCGATGTTGTCTTGAAACAGAGGTTTAAAAATAAAAAGGGGATGGCTCATAAGGGCCTTAGTAAGAGTGCTGCTCAAGTATTTTGAGGCGAGACAAAGCACTGGCTAGCTAGTTATCTAATGCCGCTAGCCATGGTTCTGGAATAGTAGTCAATTTTTGATATTGTAACAGGATTTCAGTGGTATACAGGGTCCCCCTGTAGTGAGCACCACTTGTTGTATTTTAGGCTCGGGAGATGCTCTCTGGGTGTTTGTTGTACTAAAATCTAACAATTGGGGATCGATACCACTTATATAATAAAAACAAACTAACTTCAAAAACTTGGAAAGTTAGGGTTTTTAAAGTTTTAATAAGCACTGATGGGGATAAGAGAAAAACAAACCCTCTCAATATCCAACTATTCAGTATTTCAAATGGTACTGAGGGTTGAAGAGATATCATTGGTAATTTTGGGACGGCTTGTTACCATCTGAATAAGAAAATATGCAAGTTTAGCCTATTGAAGCTCAGAAAAGTTGCTTCTTTTTAGCTAAACTATGGATGGAGAATTAGTGGTTGGCAATACGTACCCATGGGGTAACAATTAATATTTTTTAGCATATAAATATCAGCTAGAATTATTGCACCTGGGACCTCCGCCAAGCCTATAAAGGGGTGGTCCCCACCTAGGTGTTGTAATGGAACTAGATGTGGCTGGGGGCGAACCCTTTGATGGTATGCCCAAAAATAGGCCATGTGGTTGGTAGGAATCCAATTTCCTGACTTAGTGCTAATTTACCAGTTAGTATTCGTGAAAGTGTTACCCCAATTTGTGAAGTTCCACCGAGAATCAGCCAGGGTCTTTTGGCTGATAAAATTATCTAACATTTAAATTAATATATTCAGTATCTCAGACTTGTAAATGTCTGGCATTTTCCCTTTCTGGCCGATTCTGCCCCAAAACATTCTTATTTTGATGCCTGGAGGGCAAATGTCTGACAGGTATCAAGTGCAAATACGCCACTATATGATGTCAGCTGAGTTGCAATGGTTTCATTATTAGCTTCACAAGTAAAACCTTGATCTCCCCTTGTTCTGGGAATATAATGCCTGTAACTATGTGGGGCTCAAGCAACAATTGCCTATACGGCCCAATAACTTTCCCACAGAGTCCATGTGGTAATTCTACCTCCAATTTGGTGTTCACTATTACTTAGTGACCAGAGGGGATAGATATAGTTCCAGCAGCTTAGATAGGAGGCCCCTGAGATTCATATATCTGCTGGTAAAGGAACCAGGTCCTCTTTTTTACTCAATGATAGCGCACCAGAATCACCTCATCACTATAGGCAAAGTTGATATGCCCCAATTCACAAAGTCCTTTGGCAGTTCACTGGAGGTTAAGTAAATTGGGATCTGTTGTCCCAAAATTTTGAACGTCTCCTCTGTCATGTCAACAACAGCACCATAGTGTTGCATAAATGTGACTTCAATTAACATGTCGTAATTATATTTGGCAACACTGTTGACAGGATACAATAACAATCGACACAAATAGCAAAATAAGCGCGCTATATGCTCCCTCAGAGACCGTGATATCAGCTCCAGAGGTCCCATATGCCATCTGGTGCTCCACATCAGGTTAAGGTCAACTTAAATTTTAAATTTTATTTGGGAAAGGCTGACCATGAGACGGACATTTCTGATATGTAATGATAACAAGCACTAACATATGCTAGGGGCACCCCAGAGAAAATAATGTTGTCTCCTGTTGCCCTCGGGAACGCCAAATAAAGGAAGAGGGGCATTGTGAGTAGAAGATTGCGCCACTATTGAGCACGTATGAAGGAATGGATCTGAAGTGATAAACCATGCCGGAAACCAGGATGAGACCAACTGTCATTGACTGGATGGTAGATAACCAAACAACCATGCTTGAAAGTGGTCCATAAGGTGTGACTGGAATCGGTGTACGGCTTTCTGGAGGGTAGTAGTATAGCCTGAAATGGCATCCAATACAACCGTGTGGATAGTCCACATAGCAATTGCCACCACAAAGGCTCAGAAATAGTGTTGTATAGGGGAATTCAAGGACAAGGCGAAAAATTTCTTAGAGAGTCAGAAGGTCTGTGTTTGCTCCTGGCAAAAGAGACGCTGAACCTTGCACCAGATCGCTTTTGATGGTGGGCACTCTTCCAGGTGGTGGACCAAAGTCCCATATTGGTCACACACAACACATGAGGAGTGTGATGCGTTTAATTGCTCTGCAGTATGGTATACCCGTTTGAAGCAGTGCTGCACATGGGAACGAAATTGTGGCTGAAAAAGATGGTGATGGGTGTACTTCCAGATGGCTTTCTGGGTTTCTAGAGAGTATGGGATGACCAACATGTCCAGATAATCAACTCTAGTC
>JAKSZP010003504.1:0-24110 GCA_022478985.1 Massospora cicadina | reverse complement strand
AGGGGACCCTTACCTATGACGGAGTTTTCATTCTCACCTTTAGAATCAGGTTGGAAGTGTCCATAACGGCCAGTGTCTCATCTGGATATGTCACCATTGGATCAGAAACATGTTGGTGCCCCACAGTGATGGAGTTGTCAAGTTCTAAGATTTAGAGTTCAGCGGTACAATTAGGCTTGGTGGTACAGAGGCTGATAGACAACAGGGATGTAAGGATGGATCATGTCCCAGATAGAGAGGGGGAGAAAATCCCATATTCCAAGGGAAGCACCAGTATTATCTAGGGACTTGCGGAGAAGGGCCATTTTCAACTGTTCAAGAGATTCCAACCTTGATGCTCGCTCTTGAAACAGGCGCAAGTATTGAGCTGTAGTGAGGTCTCCTTGGGACATGTGTACAAAGGAGTTATAGTCCTCAAAAGTAGCAGGGGGATACTCGCAGGGCTTGACAAAGGTTTCCAACGCTGGGAGAGATTCTGGGAGGTATCTATTATTCTCACCCATGGAGAGTAACCATAAGTGAGCTCCCTCTGAAATATCACGGAGTAGCAGCTAGAGGAGGAGGACGTCAGCCAAGTCCTTTCCTTGAGACTTTTGGCGGGCCCTAAGGCTGGACAATGTGTTGAAGTTATCATCAATAAATTTGGAATCACATGAAAAGTGGAGAGTGAGACCAATAGTGGCAGGTACTGCACACTTTATGAGCGTCTTGAGTGAGGGGAGCCGCGCAACACCCTCAGCACACCCTTTAAGAAAGGTAACAACCAAGGCCAGAAGGGATACAAATGTACCAGTCCAGTGGATCGCTTCAATGAGTGATAACTCTGAGTGGATTGGGCTAACATTAGCCACCCAACAGTAGAAGAAACTCACAAAAAAATCCAGGCTTTTCTCAGATAATGTCAGGAGAATTGGAGCGCAGGAGGTCGCTGGAGGGAAAGACATAGGCCAAAGGTGATACAACAAGGCCAAGTAACCCAACAAAATGAAGAGACATCCTAAACGGTCAGTATTGTGTTTCCATATAAATTTTTGGAGTAAAACGCACACCAAACTTGCCACAACCATCAGGGACAAGAGGCCCTGGGAGCTGGGAAGGATGGCATAAATCCAAGGCTAAGTCCAGAGAAATATGAGGAGGCGGAGCTGGCGGAATAGGTGGCGGAGTGGGTGGAGGGCTCACGTACAACAGGGGGTTCAAACCAGAGTGGAAAACGAACTCTAGCCATCACAGATCGTCGGAGAAGTATATTTCTTTGTTCAAGAAAACAAAAGTATACAGGAAATTTGCCCAAAATTCCTAGACTTTATTAGGGTGATCAAAATATCTGAGAAAGGCAAAGCCTTTCTCATCTTGGGACTTAATTTATAGGGGGTTGACTCAAGAAGATTCAAGTGGTTATTGGAATCTGATATGAGCTACAAATTCGTCATTTTTAATAAAATCAAAATTTTTCGAATTTGGCCAGATTTCGTAACCTCATATCTTGTGATTTCTGGGTCTTAAGTTCGATTCCCACCTAGGCTTTTTCCTCAAATAAGCCGTTTTCCTCATCCCTGGCTGGAAAAGCCAAAACCCTTTTTTTGTCAATGACCTTAGATAGGTCATTGGTGACCCTTAGGGTTTCTGGTCTCTGCCCCAAGGGCTTGTTGGACTTGGCTTTAGAAGGGGTTTTAATTCAAAGAAATATGTCACTAGCTGTGACAGTAAGCCACTCTTGACCCTCATTGACCCTCAACTGGTTAAAGGCATTGACCAAGTCTAACTTAGAAAATATTTGGGATTTGGTAATGGCCTGTGCAATAGTTTGTTCCAAGGGGAGGGGGTATGTGTCTGGAACCATCACATTGTTAACATGGCCATAGTCCACGCACACGTGTAGGGTTCCATCCGCCTTCTGGGCAAAGACAACTGGTGATACAATGGGAGAGGATTACTTGATAATCCATCCTTTCTACAGAATATCATCCAACCAGATGCCCAGCGCCTTGTCTTCTTCCTCTATGTGAGGGTACAACGAGTAATTGATATTGACAAGATGCACGGTTAGCTGGAAGGCTAGGTCATAATCTGAATGTAAGGAAGTCGAGTTGCTAGCTCATGTTGAAGACATCCTTATATGGGGCTAGGAAGTCTTGAAAATCTTGGGGGAGGTCCAAAGGGGGGGAGCTCAGAGGAAGAGATTGAGCTGAGTGAGGGCTCTGTTGTGAGAGTTTCAATTAGTGGTAACTCCCCACTACATCTCATATGAGCAAAGGACAAGGAGTTATGTTCCAGATTGATGATCACCTGTTGGCATCGCCACCATCCTATCCCTATGATGACAGGGTATAGTAAATCAGGTACCTCTGAAAAGTGATCGCAGAAGCCAAATTTGTGGATAAGGAACTGTACTGGGCGTTGGATAGTATGACAAGTCATAGGTGTAGATGAAGCTCCTAATATAGAAGGAGCAAGCACCGTATTCAGGTCCAGAGAGTGTGCCACTATTAAATCCATAAAGTTTCCTGCTGCTCCAGTATCCAGGAGAGCTTGTACTGTGACCTTCCGTACTCCTACTCTGAAGTTAATGGGAAACAAGAAATAAGCTTGGTCCTCTTTATTGGCCATGTAAAGAATGAGGGCAACGGAAGGTGGGTTGGGTCCCATAATGAGAAGTAGCTTATTGGTTTCCAGTAAGCTACTTTGCTTCTCATCAGATCCCTCTGAGAAGCTCTCCTGGTCCCCATGCAGGATTGGATTGGATGGGTCTACCGTTGTGCCATTACACATCACTGTTGAGGTGGAGGGACTCTCATGGTTACATATGGTGCGTGAGGCAAACTCAGTGGGATAAGAACTAGGTTCAGTTTTATGCGCATCAACTTTCTGATTAGGCGTGACGTGGGCTTCCACTTGAGCCATTTGGGTGGGCGTCAGGATTGGATTAATTGGGTCCAATGTCACACTCAACTCCTTATCCGCAGAGGAGGGGAAGGGACTCGCCACTGGTAGCATGTTACTCTTCAAAGTAACCTGTGGGTATGGAGCTACCACTGCAACCCCAGGGGAGCGCTTCCCTGTGCCCTTGTTCCCTGCGGAGGTAGGAGCGGGTGGTTTGAACTGGACTGAGCTGGCTGGGAGGGTGTTCACAGATTTCTGAGATGCCATTACCGCTACTGAGGCCATACTTGTATGGAGGAGTTTTGCCCTACTGAATATGCTAAAGTAAATTCAGCCTCCATGGATACTGGGAGAGGATCCCATGCGACATTGCTAGCTGAAGAGTTGTCCAAGGCTGCTCTGAAAGCTGCCACTGCAATGTCTGTAGTAATCCTAGCTGAGGGTACTAACGCCGTGAAGGCCTCCACCAGTGATGGAAAGTCAGGGGCTTTCTGGTGGAGGATAAAGAGACGGTAAAGGCGGAATGCTCTAGATTCTGGTGCTTTGACTGCATCAGATTTTATACTTAATATAGGAGTGTGATTCCCCATTTTGGTGGCAGCCCGTAGTACTCCTCTGACCCAATGGCGTGCTTCCCCATCGAGAGCATCTAAAAGGGCCACACTTTTCTGTGCGTCAGTGGGAGTGGAAGTTTGGGACCCCCTGGCAGCAAAGCATACATGAAGCTAAGCTAGAGCATCTAGCACCTGTTTAGATACTTCAGGAGATGGGACTGGAGGGATTCACATTGTTGCTACACTTGCCAAAGTTGCAGCCTGGTTGGATGGTGCTGGATAAATGTTATTCCAGGTTGTTAAGAATTGTCTTCAAGCCCTGCATAAGGAGATAACCGACCAGCAAGAGAAGACTAAGTCGCATAGGGAATGCAAATTCATGGTGATTAGGTATGCAACTGCTTCTCCTGATTCCATGAGGAGGGCGGAAAGTGTAAAAGTTATAGGTCGGTCCATTATGTCATGGAATCTGCTGATTAAAGTAAGACTGGGCTTCCAATCTGGGTGTGTAACAACCCAGTGGAAAGCCCAGAATGCCAAAGGCATAGCAGTTCTGAACAGTTGGAGGAGGAATCCCCTATTATTCTGGTAAGGGAAATAGAAGTTAATCAACATACCAAAGGCCCCATAACAAACCAAATGGCTGCAATGGGGGCAACCACGGGTCTTTCTGGGGCATCCCTCAAGAATGGTAGAGGCAAGAAGGACGACCAATCCTCCTCGTTTTTCAGTTGTTGCCCTTTGGCTTCCTTTTCCCATCCATTTTGGACTGATTCATCATGGAAAAAATTCTGAAAACCATAGAAACTTTCAAAATTTTCAAAAAAAAATTTAAAATGATGAACAGCCTCATGAATCGAATTGAATCAAATCTCTCTGACAATTGGGAGGCCTTGGGCCTCATCTTTTGTCCATTGGGAGGTCTCAGGTTGGATCAGGGTTGGGTAAATCGCCAGCATGGCGGATTAATTTTTTCAAATAATTTGAGCCAGATTGGCCCTCAGCAGAATGGCCCGGATTTAGTGCCTGGTTCCCACCTTGCAGTTGAGAAAGCAAGTTTACTCCTCCAAATGGTGAATCGTGATTAGTGGAGTTGGTCTCACTTCACCCAAATTGCGCCAAACCACTAGCAGATTGTCGAGGCAGATTAGATCAAATTCTCTAATTATTTCATGAAGTGGGAGGTGGACCTGAAGCTGGTCTGCTGGGTGCTGAATGGTAACCAGGTCGTTGTGAGGAGTTCAACAGATTGGAGAACTCTTCCAAAGCAGCAGATTGATGTCATAGGCTTGCGGCAAACTCCTAGATTGTGACCACCATTTGGCGGGCCACTGGATTGATGGCTTGTAAGGCCCACTCAATGACCATCAGCCCTAGGATGCATATCGCTGCAATATTTTGCTGGGTTAAGTAAAAGAATTGTGAAGAAAGTGGTGGAGCTCACAGAATAGGTTTAGGAGGGATTGTTTTTAAAACGGAAAGGTGGTAATGGAGTAACAATTGCTCCTTACAGAGGAAGTTGCCTTATATATGTGAAGTGGGAAAAGGGGACCATGGTATACGTTTTTTCTAGGCAGAAATAGCTGACATACTCATGGGTATTCAGTTTGGGTTCAAGGCTTCTTCATCCAGCTTACGCAAAGGTTGCAAAGGCTCTGGCAACGTAAGCGTTGGATCTTCCAGGGAGGGACCCTCACTGATCCAAACATAAGTGGATTAACTCGGATTGAAGGGGCAGCCAAATTGAGTTCCACCAGGGTCAATTCAAATAAATTTTTAAAAAGATTTTTCAGAATTTCCCAAAAGCAGATTTCTGACTAGAATTGGCTTTCCTGGACCCAGAATTTCGGATTCTGTGTCCTGGACCTAGTTTTCTGACTTGAGAGCCCTTTCCTCAGTTTTGAGGCTCATTTTCTTCTTACCTGAGGATGTAAAGGATGGCGGAGTGGGGCTCAGAGTGAGGGGAAGCTGCTGATGAAGGCTTCTGCCCTGTATTGCCTCATTACAGACCACATTTATCCTTTCAATCAAAGCAGAAGCTACTGATGAAGGCTTCTGCCCTGTATTGCTTCATTACAGACCACATTTATCCTTTCAATCAAAGCAGAAGCAGCCAAATTGGGTACTGTGGTGGTGTTTTTTGGTGCCAATGAAGTGACCCAACATTCATCCACTACATGGCCCAAGTCCCCCAGTTGAGCCAAGGACTCCACAGAGACATTGGGTCCCTTCTTCTTCCTGAAAGGACCCTGTCCTGATCTAGCCCAAAAGGTTGGGTCTTTAGACTTACACAAAGGACCAGTAAGTTCCCCGTTGACCTCAAAGGCCCTCAGGTCCAACAGCACCCACTCTCAAAGGCCCTGACGACCTTTGGATAAAGGATATTTTAGCAGCCTTGGCTGCCTTACGTGATCAGATTTTGAATGTATCTCAGGGGTTCAATCTGAGTAGATGGGGCCCCCTTGACCCTAAGGTCTCCATTGAGGCACTGTCAGACAAGATGGACAACTTCAGCGCCTTAACCAAGCTTACTGATAGCTGCATCTATCAGCTCAAACAAACTTGTTGAGGTTTTCAAACCCGTTTGACCACCCTTGAGAGTCAGCTTCACCTTCAGAGCGCCGACATTCAATCCCTAAAAGAGAAGGTCATGAACAAGGCTTCTGTTTCCTCCCTCAGCCAAAGCTGGGACAATAACCAAGAGGACCTCAGGGCCTACAGCGACAGTTAGACCATCATGTCCCCTGTGACTATGCGAAGACCAAGATCTCTAAGCTGGCACCCATCCCTGAAGTTAACACCCTCTTTACTCCTCTTGTGACTAACTTTAAAACTAGTTTTAAAGAAAAATTCACCCCTGGACAAGAAAGCATCACCTTCTTTTGGTATGCATATCAAAGCTCCATGGAGGAGGCCACTGACCAGCAGAAAGAAAGAATATTTATTCCTGCCTCAACAGCACTTCCTGGGAGATCATGACTCCCCATTTGAAGGAGTGCAATACCTGGGAGCAGGTCTGTATGGCCTTAATCCAAAAATTTGACAGCAACCAAACCCTGGTCAACCAAAAACAAGCGTTCATGGGTATCCACCTGAATAAAGAAGAAATCCTCATGGAGTTCGCAGGCCATTTTTATGCCCAAGTGCAACTGTTGGTTACTATAGATCGTATCACCTTAACCAACATATCACTGTTGTCATCTCCACGTTGGGATCCTACCCTGAGATTCAAATGCGTATGATTGGACAGATGAAGGGTTTTAAACTGTATCTGAGAGATCAAGGAAGCACTCAATGAGATCCTTGAATCGACCCTGAACTCCAAGTCTACCTCTTCAGGTCCCTCCAACAATCCTTGAGTCCACGTGGTCAAAAACCAGAAGAATCCTTGACCTCAATGCACCTACTATATCAGTTTCAGACACATCGCCAAAAACTGATGGAAATGACTTTCTGAGGAGGTGGGAAAAGGACCGTCAGCATGATGGACAAGGCTCTCCATGCTGAAATCCCTACTGCACCTCAAGGATCCTCCCTGACCTCAAACGACCTTGGAGCTATTGTACCTGAAGAGGAAGTTTTAATACTCAGTGATAATAAAGAAGTTATACTGCTTACTCTTTTCCAATGTCTCTCCAATGTTTCTCACGCTACCTCCCCAGTTCAGAAGCCTGTTCACCCGCATTGCAGTTCAAGTACAAAAGATCCTAGTCCTTGCCATAGTCGACAGTGGCTCCCTTGTGAATGCTATTTCGTTCAAGTTAATGAAGCGTATCAAGATCGTTTCAGACTTGGCCCACTATATGTAGTATGGCACGGCTGTCCCGCAATGTACTTGATCTATAGGGGCTTATTCTTCTCTACCTATACGGCTTGGAAAGCTCACTGTAAATACCCCCGCTGTCATGCTATATAACCCTAGATATGACCTGCTCATTATGACTCAGCTCCTTTGAGAATACTCAGCAGTAGTCCATTACAATGATGGCTTTCTATACCTACTAGGGCATTGGGCCCCTTTAAAATCTTAAAAACCTCTTAAAACTCAAAGATGGAGGTCAATACTCAAGCCTGCTTACTGGAGAGTGAGGGCTGAATCAATTGGCTTGAGAATCATATAAGGGCTCTCGAGTCTAATTACCCCTATACTGTTGCTGGGCAAGAAGGCATGCCGATCTTCTTGCCTAGGGTGACTACAATACCTCCAAAGTCCCAAGTCATTGCTGACACATGGATCCCTGTTAACTTCCCTTTTGGATTCCTACTAAAAATTTGAGGCCTAGATAACCCTTCCACCACGGAGGTGATAACCTGCTAGGGAATTCTAGATCCAACTTATGACAGATCTATATCTTTGTGTTGGCTAATCTTATTGACAAACCTAAAATAGTAGGCCAAGAAGTCCTGTCACCTATGTCCACCTTCTACCAAAGGAGGTCGTCAATAATGTCCATAGTATTTATAAGCCTAGGGATTTTGGTTTAGAAACTCCCCCAATGGTAGGCCTGGTTGACAACAGTAGCAAAAAAGACCTTATCAGACAATTATAAGTCTGATATTATAAAAAAAGAGTGTTTCAGATGAAGAAAGCAATAATATCTACCAAAAGCCCCTGGTTGATTACCGGTGGAAGCTCTCAAATTGGGGTAACACTTCAATTATTATTAGGGAAAATAAGACGCATTTGAGCATTTGGATTGCTCCAAATTGTCAGCTAAATTTGAGGATCCCTTATGAGGTCCCTCCCCCTCATACGGTATGTCAAATACAACCAACACAGCGGAGACTGGCCCCATTTATAGGGTTGGAGGGGGTCTCGCCAGGTGCAAATATTTTCCCATCAAATGCTTGGGTAAAAAACATCAAAACCTTACCTCATGGATTAATACTACCTGTCAACAATTGAAAATTCCATAAATGTGAGGTGAGTCTTGACTAAACTGATAGGTCAAATATCAATATTTCCTAATTTGAACTTTAATAAGAAGTCCAAACTTTTGAGCCTCAACATATTAAATACTAAATACTAACTTATTAATAATTTGTTTCTTTGCCCTAGTGGGATTACTAACAAAAGCATAAAAAAACAACTTGCCGATTATTTAAACTTTTCTATTATTTTTGAAGATAAGTGGTCAACTCACTCCCTAAAATAAATATCATAGCAGTAGAGAAAAGAAATTCTCCTGTAATTAACTGTTGGAATTTAGGCTAAAAATGCACCAGAGAGAACAATAAAAGACTATTTCCAACAAGTGGTTCTCACTACAGGGGGACTGTACACCACAAATCTTCTTTTAGAACATGACAAATGCATCAGAATCCAACTTAGCTGCTTTAGAACAACAAATAACTTAGTGCTTTGTCTCGCCTTAAAAGGCTTGAGCAGCACTCTTCCCAAGGCTTTTATGGGCCTCCCCTACCATTCATAAACCCCCTCTTTGAGATATGTTTACACCTGGTAAGGTCAGTATTGCATCCTTCCTTTATGTTTATGAATCAGTGATGGAATGGGCAACTGACCAACAAAAACTCAGGTACATAATCCCCTGCTTGAGTCGTATGGCTCAAGAAATGGTTTTCAACATGGTCAACCTCAGCACCTGGGCGGAGGTTAAGAAAGCGCTTAATGATGAGTTTGGCTCCACACAAAGCTTACAACGGTAAAAACAGACCTTTATGTGTCTTAGCCTGCAAGAGGGAGAATCGATCTCCTCTTTTGTTGAGCGAATCTATAGTGAAGCTCAACCTCTGTTGTTGCCCAAAATGCTCCCCCTTTGATGATGCTTTTGCTTCTGTTTTGTCTGGATTGGCATCTCATCTTTCTTTGAAGATGCATATCTCTACCATTAAGTGCTCCTTCAAAAACATACGGGCTATCAAGGAGGCCTTGTTAGCGGTGGCTTAATATTATAAACGTGATCTTAACCAAGGAGCTTTAAAGCAAGAATCTACTACAACCCTTTTAGACTCTTCTATAGTTTTTTTTCCTTTCAAAATCTGCTCCCATGAAGCTGCCAATACGATATGCACCTCCCCATGTGAGGGTATGCAGAGAGTACTAGCAGTGACTGGGCAGCGCTCTCCATATTCCACTTCCAAAGCTCAACCAACAAATTTATATATTACTTTGCCTTGCCCCCTCCTTCTTCAGAGCAGTCTTTCAAAGTTTCTGAAGTGTCACGTCCAACTAAGGCGCTGCCTCTATCCCTAAAGGCATCTCCTCCAGCTGTACCTCACCCAAAACCTATGGCCATGGGACAACCCAAACCTATCCCTTCTAAGGCAAAAGACAAAACCATTACAATTCCAATGCCTCCCCCAAAAGTTGGTGCAGCTACGACGTCCCTTCAAAAGTCAAAAGGGTAGATGAAAGCAAAAAAGCCCTCCACTATGAGGAGAATAAGTCAGTTTCTCGGCCCCCTTTTAATAACTCGTTGAGGTGCATTGTTAATCCCTCTGATAACGAGTCTGAAGGTGGTGGTGAAGACGCAGGCTATTATGCCTTGGGATCCCCAATGGAAGTGCAGATTCCGGATTGGTTGAGGCCTGAAAACCTTGATATAGCCATGATACCCCAATGTACCTATCTCCAACAGTTGCTAAGGTTTTGGAGGTAATTAATACCACCAGTGATGCTGACCAGCTTATTAGTACAGTGATCCGATCTATCCAGCAGTTTAATACCCTTCAATCTAACAAAGATATATACCCTGCAGTTGCTCAACGCTTTGCCTCCTCACTCCGTTTAAAGGAGGTTCTCACCCTCCCTCATACTTTTGGTATCACTATAACCAAGGTAGAAGTCGCCATCAATAAGGCGTGAATTCTAGCCATCCTTAAAACATATGCTCCAGTGAACGTGGTCTCTTCAAAGCTCATCGACAAAATAAAGTTGGCACCTGACCTGTACTATTCACAAGAGTTTGGAACTGCGGGGACCACCAACCTGCGAGTTATTAGAGCTTACTCTCTTCTACCCATAAACATGTGAAGCTCCTACTGTCTGCCCCCGCTGTTGCATTAAACAATAACGCATATGACCTACTCATTGACACTCACTTCATTATTGAGCATGGCGGAATTATTAACATGAAACTGAGATTCCTCTACCTTCTAAATTTATGAAGATCCCCTGGTCTTTACAAACGATGAGCTTAAGAAAAAAGAATACACCTGCGTTGTTGAGTACTCTTCCTCCGCCCTCACTCTTATTTATAGATTGGCGGGCAGAAACATAAAAAGGCTTCCTGACTCTGTGGATGCTTCAGAAGGCATTCCATTGTATGCGTAAGAGGAGGAGGTAGTTAAAGTGGGTGAACAAAAGGGGATAGACACCAAAATTAATATGCGAATCCCTACAACTGTCTCTTGCACTTAACAAACATTGATGGAATAAGTCCTTTGGAACCTCGGGTGTCACCAGGTATCCTAGACCCAGCTTATCAGCAACCAATCAATTTCCTGTTAAAGAAACTCACCAACAAGTACATGTTTGTCAAAAAGCATCAGAAGATTGGAAGAGGCCTGCTAGTCCCTATTGAGGACGTTAAACAAGTTCAATGTATTGGGTCTATGGCGGATATGGGCTACCTGCTGATCAATCGTTATGCACACTACCCACTGTTCATATCTCTGATTATCTGGCCCCTGCAGAGCTTAATAAAGCCATAGTTTACTGAACCTATGCAGTAATCCTAATAAATCCAATACCAACTATGGGCACACGAAGGGTTGGACTCACACTATTGACGTTGAAGATGCTCATCTCATTTGATATAAGCCCTTTTAAATCAAAAGTTGAGGAGCTACAGATGCGGATGGAGCTCAAACAATTGTTGGACGCTGGGTTGCTGGCGCCCTCACAAAGATCTTGGTCTTCCCCTCCTCTACTTATAAAAAAGAAAAACGGAGGTCATTGGGTAGTTATGACTACTATAAGCTGAATAACTTTACCAAGAAGTACAGCTACCCAATTCCTTGAATTGACGACGCTCTGGCACAACTCTCTGGATCCAAGTTTTTCTCCGCCATGGACTTGGCTAGTGGATACTGGCATATTGAACTTTCTCCACAGGACCATAAGTGCGTCCTTATCTGTAGCGAGAGCCTTTTCCAACCCACTTGGCTAACCTAGGGGTTATGCAATGCGCCTGCCACTTTTCAACAAGCTGATGGATCATATTCTCCAGGATCTCAAACTCAGCTGTGTGATTGTCCATCTTGATGAAGTCACTTTTTTCCTTGACCTTCAACGAACACCACTCTCACCAGAATGAAGTGTTTAAACAGTTGCGGGCATCCAACATCAAGTTGAATACCTCAAAATGTACTTTCTTCCAAAAGAAGTTTATTTCCTCAAGCATGCGATATCTCAAGATGGAATACAACCCCTTCAAGATAAGGTGGAAGCCATATCTAAGATGCTTGAGCCCAAAACCCTTTGTGACATACAGGTATTCTTGGGCATGATGAGGTACTACCGTCAATTCAACTCCAATTTCGCCCAGCTTAGTGAGCCTCTCGTATGTCTCTTGGCTAAGAATACTCCGTTCCTTTGGGGTGCTGAACAAAAAGCCAAGTTTGAGACCCTGAAGGCGCTATTGCAAAAAAGGCCTATCCTCCATACCCTTACTATGGAAAGTCTTTCATGTTCACAGACGCCTCTGATTACGCTGTTGGAGCTATCTTGGCTCAGTTGGATGGAATGGGGTCAATCATCCGTGTCTTATTTCAGTAAGTTGCTCATAAAAGCTAAGCGCATTTACATTATTACTGAAAATGAGTGGCTTACCATCTTACTTGGTATCAAATACTATCACCCTTTTTTATGTGAGACTTCATTTAAAGTGATCACTGACTTGACTCCTTAAAGTGGTTAAAAATTATGAAGGACCCCACTGAGAAACTGGCTCATTGGGCTCCTAAGCTCCAACACTATGATATGACTATTGAGCTCTAGCTGGGATGAGCCATATGAATGTTGATGGGTTGACGCGGCTTCCTATCCTACACCTTGACAATAGCGAAGCAGAGAGGTTGCATGACCTCCTCATGACTCCTGATGCATGGGCGGATGAAGATGAACCTGTACAAAAGATGCTAGTATGGCACTCCCACAACACCAAGGTGGAAAGTGGGAAGTTATACAAGAAAGTAGGAGTAAACTGGTTGCCCTATCTCTGGCCGTCTGAGCGAAAATCTGGGACCAAGGAGTCTCGCACTATCATGGGCCATTGTGGAGTCCAATAACCTATGAGTGGATTAAGGAGCGGTATTACTGGGAAGGCATCACGGAGACCATAGCTAAAGTCCTGGATGCCTGTATGACCTGTAAAAAGCAATCCAGATATAAGATCTGGTATCAGTATCAACTGATTACGCACAACAACCCTTCCACACCATAAGTTTGGCCGTGGTAGGTCCTCAACTCAGACTACAGGTGGCAATCGCTATATCTTTGCCAGAATTGATCATTTCACCAAATGGGTTGAAGCTTTTGCTCTCACAGCTCAGACCGCTAAAGCTAAAGCCACCTTCTTATACCACTACATCTTCACCAGGCATGAGTGCCCCCAGGTCCTCCTATGTGAAAATGGAAAAAATTTATCTTTTGAGTTGTAAAGCTCCTTGCCACCTCCTTGGGAACATAAACACTCTTCTCAGCCCCCTATAACCCATCTACACATGGTGCCGTAGAAAGAGTTAATGAAACTCTGGTCTCTATACTCCACAAAAATTCTAGCTCCGACCCTCTACACTGGGATCTCTATTTACTTAGTGCCCTCATGGCTTACTGCATTAGCTACCATCGCATTCACAAGATTTCGCCTTTACGCATGTTGTATGGATGAGAACCTGGGGTACCAGCCCTACTAACTAAAGAAATTTTTACTGACAGAACTGATCCAGAGCAGGCCATGAGAAAATTGGCCCAGCACATCATCCAACTACAAGCATAGGATATTACTAACTTGGCCAAGACGGTCACTAAAGAAATCCAAGCAGCTAATGAGCTCTGGGCTCCTCTCCTTCCTTCCAAGTATCTGACTTGGCGTTGTATTACCACAACTACATCACTCCTATAAGTGATAACTTTAGCTCTATCTGGGAAGGCCCATTTGTAGTTACATGTAAGCGAAGGAATGAGTACTCTATCAAATCCCTTGCTTCAGGAGTCACTGTCAACTGGGTCCATGGACAGTTCTTGCGGCATTATTCACCCCTTAACACTTTTGAAGGGGGTAATGTTAGAAATTACATGTCCAATATTGTAAAAAGAGTGTTATTGGGTTTCCTCCAGCTGCAATCACTGGTGCTAACGCTGGGAAACCCAATATGGTGGCTGACTGCATGGGGTTAGAGTCAGCTGAGAGGACATGGGCAGCTTTAGGCGCAAGGTTGGACGAGACTTTGTTCATAATAATAGAATAAAACTTAATTAAAATAAGATAAAATTTATATCCTACTGAAAAAGTAATTTATCAGACTAACATGCATTTTTTATAGGGTGTGGGGACACGGTGCCTCAAGGATTGTCATGGCCCCATTCATTCAGGATCTTACCTGGTCTTTTGGATTGACCACCATTTTATACCTTACTTAGTTCTCGTCACCCTCGTGACCAGATCTATGGGAACTCTGCTTCGCATGACTCAGGAAATGGGGATATAAACTCAGAACTAGGGATGTAAAGTTTTCCAAATTCGGAGTAATTTATGTAAAACCCCAAATTCAGTATACCTGCTGATAATATAGATTCAAACCCCATTCTCAAACTTATTGAGCCAGTTGGGATTTGTGCCACTCAAATAAATGTATTGGTCATTTCACTGAATAAGGACTTCAACTAAACCAGGGAGCATCCTGGCAGAGCCTCCTCCAACCTTGTCCTAGGGGAGCAAGTTGTGGCCTGAGGGTTAAGGTAGATGGAGGATTAAAAGTTTGGGGGCGTACAGAGTCTCAGGCTTGATGCAGACCAGGTCGGTGATGTTGGTGCTGTGAAATGAGGCCACACCAATATTGTCAACGGTAAAGACATAGACAACGAGGGTGCTGTGGATTGAGGCAATGCTGGGATCTTGCCAGTAGAATTTGTTGCCCCAACGGTTGAGTGCGGCATGCTCTTGGAGGTAAGCCTCTGTGGTAAAGTGCTTGGATAATTCTTTGAAAAAGGTGTCTCAAGCTCCTTAATCCAAGACCTGCTGCTGGCTGAGCACTCTAGTCTTTTGAGGTGGCTGGCTTTGGGCTGCCTTCTGGTTTTAAGGTAAATCTCCTTGAGGTCAGATAACTCCAGCCTAAGCTGTGAGTTGTCAATATTGAGCATTTTGATCTGGTTGGTCTTGTCTCAGATCTCCAACTGGAGGCTAAACATCAGCCGCCGTTCCTGGATAACTTCTGACTTGGAGGCCTTCAACTCCTCCTTCAACCTCACTATCCTTCTGCACGCCTCCTGTGCCATCTTGGCCATGCTGGTCTCAGCCTTTTCAAGCTTCCAGTTTAACTTGTTTGCCACCTGAACCTGGCATCTTGCAATCACCTTCTCCGCCAATAGATCCAGGTAAATTTGGAGAAAATGTTGTCATCAGTGAGCTGCATAGGCGAGTGACCCCACGAGCTTTGAAGATGACTGAATGACTGTGGGTGTTTCCCCTCTAAAGTTTTGACAGGGAGGCCTTTTCAAGCGAAGCCAAGCTACTGTCTTAGGATTGGGGTGAGCAAATCTCACTTGCAACTGAAAATAACCTGTGCAACAAAGTTTGAGAGAGAAGTTTGAAGTGGGCCAAACGGTTGGCATTCATAGAGGAGGTAATGTCAGCTGGTTCCTTGAGCATCAATTTTTCAGGTCCCTCATTTTTGTCAGGATCGGCGCTATCCCAATCTATGGGCTGAACCAGGTAATATCAATATTTCATTTTAGTAAAATCTGTCCCAATCTCTGGAGGGGAGCCATTGAAGTCAAAAAGCATTAGATTTTCTGGAAAGGAGTCATTGAGCTTATCACAAATGATGTGAAAGTAAGTTCCAGGTATTTTATCTGGAATTTTTAGCACATTGTCACACCAATTGTTTTTGAGGCTTCCAGAAAATTCCTGAAGTTTGCTGCCTTTGTCAAGATTGGAAACTGGTTCTTGACTTTCCCCAATTTCATCAATTTGGTGTTGTCAACGCTCACTGGCCACATTTGATTTATCATTCGCACTTTTGGGTCCAAATTGGCTATGCGCTTTATTTTCACTTTCTGCTCTGAAGCAGCAGAGTGGGAAATGACATCAAGCGGAGGATTTCGTTTTTTATTACCTAATAAATACTAATATTAGTATCAAAATTAGTAGTTTTTATTTTAATTCGAGCACTTGGATTATTTTGATTTTCTCTTTCTCAACTGGAGGATGTGTTTCGGCTTGGCCAATTTCTTTTTGACTTTGTTCAAAGCCAAAAGGTTTATGAACACTTTTCTCTCATCACAGTAGACAGGTCCTAGCGTCTGAAGTCATTCCGCAGGGTAATATCTTCAAAGGCTTCTTCATTCCTAGCATCCCACATCCTCTTAAAATGTGATGCTTGATCACTGTAATAAAATATTGCATTCATTAATTTTTTCTTTATGATGCTGGCATTTTTGCTCAAGAACATCTTTTTAATTTCTTCAGGCTTACTTAACAGGTCAAGAAAAGGTTTCAACTGACTGGGCGTTTGAAAAGTGCACAAAGTCTTCTAGGACACACTCAAAGGATTTCTTTGGAAAGTCAGTTCCCACTGTTACTGGGTCTTGGCTGTTCCAGAGGTGGTAGGTCAGAAGATCAGTGCCTGGATGCTCGCTGTAGGTTGGTTTTCATCCAAGGTTGAGGATAACTCCTCAGGGTGCGCCTTGGAAGCCCCCCTGTAGTGAGCACCAGATATTGGGTTCCCATCAAATGCACTCACTGGTGCTAACGCTGGGAAACCCAATATGGTGTCTGACTGCATGGGGTTAGGGTCAGCTGAGAGGAAATGGGCAGCTTTAGGCGCAAGGTTGGACGAGGCTTTGTTCATAATAATAGAATAAAACTTAAATAAAATAAGATAAAATTTATATCCTACTGAAAAAGTACTTTATCAGACTAACATGCATTGATTTTATAGGGTGTGGGGACACGGTGCCTCAAGGATTGTCATGGCCCCATCCATTCAGGATCTTTCCTGGTCTTTTGGATTGACCACCATTTTATACCTTACTTAGTTTTCTTCACCCTCGTGACCAGATCAATGGGAACTCTGCTTCACATGACTCAGGAAATGGGGATATAAACTCAGAATTGGGGATGTAAAAATGCCCCAAATTTGGAGTAATTTATGTAAAGCCCCAAATTCAGTATACCTGCTGATAATATAGATTCAAACCTTATTCTTGAACTTATTGGGCTAGTTGGGATTTGTGCCCCTCAAACAAATATATTGGCCATTCCCCTGGACAAGGCTTTCACCTAAACCAGGGAGAATCCTGAAAAGTGTTTCAGATGATGAAGCAATTATATCATCTAAAAGAACCTGATTGATTCCAGGTAAAACCCCTTGTATTAAGGTAACACTTCTATTATTACTAGGGCAAATATCACGCATTTGAGCAGTTGGATTACTCCAAATTGTCAGCTGAATTTGGGGATCCCTTATGAGGTCCCACCCCTTCATACGGTATATCTAATACAACCAACACCGCGGAGACTGGCCCCTTTTATAGGGTTGGGGGGCCTCGCCAGGTGCAAATATTTTCCCATAAAATGATTGGGTAAAAAACATCAAAATCTTACCTCATGAAATGATACTACTTATCAACAATTGACCACTCCATAAATGTGAGGCGAGACTTGACTGATCCAATAGGTCTAATATCAATTTTTCCTAGTTTGAACTTTACTAAACAATTAAACTTTTGAGCCTCACCATCTTTTTTTAGTACTAGATGGTTGAGCCTCACCATCTTTTTTTTAGTACTAGAGGTGAGCCTCACCATCTTAAATACTAATTATTGACTTATTAAGAGGTACGTTTCATTACCCCTCAGTACTACTAAAAAAATAAAAAACCAACTTCTTGATTATTTTAACTTTTCTATTATTTTTAAGATAAGTGGTCAAGTCACCCTCTAAATTAATTATCCTATCATTAGAGAAAAAAGTCTCCTGTAATTAACTGTTGGAATTTAGGCTAAAAATGCACCAGTGAGCATAATAAAAGCCTATTTTCAATAGACTTCACTGATTAAAAAAAGCACAAAGTCCAAGAGTTGTTGTAGGTTTGTTCAGACCTATTTTTGTCCTTGACCTACAGATTTGGGAGAATAAAGGGAGTTCTTCATCATTTGGAGACTGGGGATTCTCCCCCCTTCCAGTCCCAACCTTACCACAAGAGCAAGGTTGAAGAATTCCAGGTGTGGTGGAGCTCAGACAACTACTCAAAGCTAAACTCCTAATGCCTTCACGCAGCCCTTTGGCCTCTCCTCTTCTGCTGGTTCAGAAGAAGGATGTCAGGGAAATGGCAGATAAGTTATAGACTGGACTTCCAGTTGGTATAGAAAGCACCCAAAAGGCGATCCAAAATGCCAGGGGCATTGCCATTCAAATGACGTTAACTTTGGCTGGGAGATGATTGAAAAGGGAGTGCTGACAGGCTACAAAGATAACAAACAACCCAGCGAAGATCCAAGCTTGTGCAACCTCAAGGTTTTGGGCCTGAACTTAGGGAGTTGTGAGATCAGGGAAAAATTCATGGAGGCCTTTATATGATAATATCAATTGACTGCTAAGAGAGCCAAAGTCAAAAATATGTATGGGGCGACCCAGTTAAAACAAGGCCCGAGGGGCCACATTATAGATGTCATGAGGTTTGGCAAAAAATTTGAACTTAAACAAATAAATTTGGGTGCAAAGAGCTCTTAATAAATTTATATAAGAGAATTGACTGTCAATTTTCTCAGTGTGTTATGACTGTTTAAATAGATAATTGAATTGGAAAATAGCTTGGGAAAACGCAGGATTGGGTCTCTCAAGAAGCAACCTAACTTGGTGACCTTTGAGTAAGAAGGGGAAAGAAAAAAAACAAATATGAACTGATTAAAAATTATTGACAGCGGGCTGAGTTGCTGTCAGTTTAATGGATACCAAAGTTGCAGATTGTCTGAAGTTCTGCCGACTAGAGCGATGGCATATTACCCAATGAGCAGTGGGAACTTCTTAAGGCCACCCCACATAGGGGCGGTCCCAAGAGGTCGGGAACAGGTTCAGGACGGCCAACCTACCCACAATCAGTCACTCCAGTGTCCATTTGACTAAGCGGTAAATATTGAACAAAGGTTTGATATGTTCAGTGTAGGTTTTGAACTTTCAGCTACTCTTCTAATGGCCTGATTCCATTGGTGAGCTTTGCCAAAACTTCAAACTAGATGCTTCATTTGCTAAAAGTACGTGCCTGTCAGGCTTTGTTGCCAAAGGTTTGGGGCTCTCAGGCCTTGATGCCAGAGGCTTGTTGCCTCAACTTTATTTGGACTTTTCACCCCATAAGATTGCTGACTCACCAATAGTTCAGCACAAATCCTCTTAATTTTTTGTATTAATTAATCCAAAGTTAATACTGGGATGGGTGATAAGGTCCTTGAAGGGTAAGCTGTTACCCATCTCTCATTCACCACATGGGCGAGGTCGCCCTGAGAGATGAGAGGGGCAGCTAGCCTTCTTGGATCCTTTTTAGATGGGAACAGGAACGCCACCCAGTCCAAGTATAGGGGGCGCTCCCCCTGACTTACAAAAGATGGCAGCCACTGGGTGGTGATGGACTATCGATGGCTCAACTCTATCACCAAGAAGGACAGTTATCTTCTGCCCCAAATTGATGGTTCCCTACGTCTGCATTCTAGATTACAGTAATTTTCCGCAATGGACCTTTCCAGCAGATATTGGAAATTGGAGCTCGCCCCTGAAGATTTAACCAAGTATGCACTTATAGCCAATGAAGGACTGTTTGAGACCACAAGGATGCCCCAGGGCCTCTGCAACGCCCCGTCCACTCTCTAAAGCGCCATGGATGAGATTTTCGGGGACTTGAAGCTGTTATGCGTCCTCATCTATCTAAACAACATTACTGCTTTCTCACGAACTCTTAATGGACACTTCAAACATCTTAGGGAAGTTTTCAAATAGCTCTGGAAAGCCTCTATAAATCTCAAACCTTTGAAGTGCTCTTTCTTCCTTTTGGAAATGGAGTTTCTGGGACACAAGATCTTTTCTTTCGCTTTTTTAACTAAATCAAAGCCAAATTTGGTTTGAAAAAAATACAAAAAACGACCACCCATTTAAGCCAAAGCTTACCAATGTTGATGGAATTGACGCCTGCTGCCCCGGCTTGGGGTGGTGTGCTGCCATCTGGCGTCTTTCAGCCACCGCTGAAGTGCGCCTGGGCTGGCTCTGCTAGCCCCCCTAATACTACTGGGTGCTATGTCCCCCCTCAGGAATTGGCCCACCATCTTGCAAGTTCCCTGGTGGTGCTCAGGAGACCTTTGGTGTTCCTGTATAGCAATTTGTGTTTTGGCCTCTGGGTCAGATATGGGAACCTCTTCCCATATTCAAGCACATCCATCATTGAGATGGCCATGGCGGTGTTTAAACCCACTGGCTTCATTGATTTACGTCCCTTTAAGGGGTATTTCAACCTTGGTTTCTGGTCTGAGGCTGATGCAATGGCAGCATCTAAGCTGCCATCAATTTTAAAAAATCTTCTCACTACTGTTTGCGTCCAGCTCCCAGAGGAGGACACTTTGGCGGTCCAGTTCACCAGGTTGCCTTCCCACCTTTCCCCCAAACGCCTCCACCATGAGCTCATGGAGGGTTTGGATGTTTACAGCACAGACCCCATGTTGAAATTTGTGGTTCCAAATGGAGCGGATTATTTGATATAGCCATGCGCCTTTGTGACAATCTACCCATTCCATTGTGACGCCCACCTCATGATTCCCCTCATGCGGTGATCAGATCCGCCCCTGATCACCCATTCTGGGCGTTCATTGAGAATGACCATGCATTTGACCCTTGTGCTTCAAGCTTGATCACTCAAAGCGCAGGTGCCCTATGGCTTTCACCTCTGCCGCTTCTGCGCTGCTCCCTCCAGTGTCAGGTCAATGGACAGTTTGCCCCAGATTTTCGAATGGGGCTCATTCCTCTAGCCCCCAACCCCAATAAATTCTGGCGCCACTTCCAAGGTGACAGCCAATCAAAATGTAAAAAATTCAAAAATTTTAAACAATTTAACCGGATTCCAGAATCCTGAGTCAATGGCTGACTCAGTTTCAGCTGAGCTGCCATGGTCAACAGCACGTGGCGATCAGCTCCTGCCACTGCCCCAATTCTGGTAGCTGACTCAGTGCTGGATGAATCCAACCCATTTTGAGGCAATTGAATGGATTGATGAGGATGAACGGCCATACCATGTCAAGCTGGATTTTGCTTTTGAGGAATTTTTGTCAATCCTTCTGAATTGCAGCCCTGCCATTTTCTCCCAAAAATGGGTATCTTTTTTATAAAAATATTAGTAAAATGGTGGTCAAAGACATGGCTGCTCCTTCCAACACCTTACTTCACCAGCAACTTCATGGGGCAATGGAACCCCTTGTTGAGGGTATTACTATCCCTAATTTTACCCACAACTTTGAGGAAAATGCAAAGTATGAAATTGAAGAGCTTGCTTTTGGCGCAAGCCACACTTGCATCAATGCAGCCAAAACATCTCTTTTCAGCCCCAACTTTACAAAACCCGATGGCACATTAAGTCATTCATTTGTGTGCCTGCTCTCATAATTTTTGCTGAGAATCAACTTGCTCAATATGTTGAGGCAATGGACACTGCCAGCCTGTCATGGTTGGATGACATTATAGTAGAAACTGATGCTAGAGATAAGGCTGGGTGACAGGAGGCCCAGAAGGTGAAACTTCAGGCTCTTCCTGACCTGAAACACACCTTAGATCAACGCTGGGTGCAAGCCAAGCATGCCCAGGTTGATACTAATGGGGTGCAAAACGCCCAGCCTTCTATCTCAGCCCAGGCACTGAAACAAACGATTTATGTTATGAACAAAGATGGTTCAATTTGGTTAATCAGAGAGCAGGGGTTCAAAGCCCATTCGAGTTATGAAATTTTAAGTTCAGGTAAAATACAGCTTCAAGAAATTACTTGAGTGAAGGCACTTTTGGTGTATTTTACAAAAACGGATGTAAGCGTCTGTTTATTGGAGCGTCAAGGCTTGGGCGCACCTCCACAGAACCTGAATTTCCCCGGCCCACTTTAAATAAATTTTTTGCAACCAACTTTCCTTGTTGGTCGACTTTCTTCAAATAAAAATACCCGTTTTTTACGTTTTATTTATGGTTTTTTGGGCTAACTTGGTGGCGGACCTCTTTGGGGAGGTCTCCAACTACGTGGCCACTACCTTTTATCACAATTTACCAAAATCCCAGGTGCTCCCTTGGGCCGCCCAAGTCCCCTCCAGATCAAGGCACCCAAGCTCCCTGACGCCAAGTTACACTTGATTATGGACGCCCCTCTGGGGTCCACTCAAGCTGTTGTGTTCCTAACTTACCTGGTCTTATATGTTGCGTTCTACACCCTTGCCTGGGGTACTTTTTGCACGGGCACCGTTTGAGGTGTCTTCTTACCCTTTTTCTTAACGGCTAGTTCCCAAGCAATGTGGGTTTGCATCCCACATCACCTTGCTGGGAACGAGAGAGTTACAGACACTCTCTTGACACAGCCTCATCAACGAAGTTAGCCCTCAATTATACCTCCTTATGCCTCATTTCGCTGATGCTCCTACCCCAATGTTGTCTGCCATGGTCCACCAGCTAAAGTGGGCGCTGGACAAAAGTTTCCCCAAAGCTTACTCACCTTCTGATATGGCTTTCTAGGCTGATAGCTGAGGTGCCATATTTGGAACTTTTTTCTTTAATAATCCCTTTGTTTGGACCATTTACAAATAAAGATTTGTGGTGGCTCCCCTTTTGGGTTGGGCACCACTAGTTCTAAAAAAATAACTAGGATCGCCCCTCTGAGTGGGGTAACATCCTAACTACCGCTTTCTTTGCATATAATATCAGCTACCACTCGTTAAAATGGAAGAGTCCCTTCCAATTGCTTTATAGTAGGCATCTGGCTTTGCTGGCATTGCTTTACTCCTGTGTGGAGGACACCGGAGGAGTAGAACCACAGAATTATTTGACCAATTTTATGGACATGCTGATAAAACTTCAAACTGAAGCTTATTAATTCTATTTAAGCCAAGAAGATTCACACTCAGGCAGCTGACCAAAGCAGACATAGCAGACTACCAAAGTTCGCTGTAGGATTTTATGTCTTGTTCCATTATCATGGATTTGGAAGGAAGCACAAGCTTTCCAACATATGGAATGAACCTTTTGAGATAATTGAGAAGAATGGTATCAATGCTTAACCATTAAGGAACCTGTGGGTGGTCATATATCAATCAATTACATCCAAAGTTCCTTCAGGAATATAAGCAATAGGAGACTTATTTTCCAGTCAAGGGGTTAATGTCAATAAATCGGTATGACTGGACAATAAGTCATATATCCAGTAGATTGTATTTTATCAGTTGAGGTGAGCCTCAAGATTTGGGTGGTAGATTATGTCAATTGGAAGTAAATCAATTAAATCCTAATTAGTACAACAGACTATATTTTAATTGCTTAAGGGAGCTTAAAGATTTGAGTAAATTTTGTCAACTTTAATTGAGTTGGTAGAGGTGATATTAGTTCAGCAAATATAGTGAATTCCACTTAAGCCTCAATGATGAGGCATAATCAAATGAGTTTCAGCGAATAATTAATAGATAAGCCAAAGGGTCAACACTGACCAAGTGATATAGATATGAGTGGAAAGCAAAAACAAGAGGATGAGGTCTTTTGAAGGTGAATTAAAGAGGGAAAAAGTTAGTGGAAGTAGTCCGTTAATTTATATATTGATAAACTAGTACCTGTCGTGGCGATAGTTCCTTATTTATTATATTACCAACTTTTACAAGTATTGGCAATCAGCATATCATCCATCTGTTGCTCAGTGGTGCTAAACCTGTGCAACCAGCCTAGAGGAATTAATCCATATCGCCAAAAGGTACCAAATATTTTGGTAGTTTAAAATACAAGTTTTGTATTTATACTTTTCCATTGTATTAAGTAGAGGAATTACTTGTGATCAGGAAGATCAGGACAGGAAGTTTTTGTAAAAGTAAATGACAGGAGAATACAGCCTTAAAGTCTTATCTCCAAAGAGCTTATATCTTAATAACTATTACCATCTGGTCTATTATCCTCATACAATAGGCGTTTGTAGCTCCAACTTTTAATTTCAGATGAAGAACCAGACCATCTGAGTAGGCCAAAACTTCAACAGTCTTTCTATACTGACTCTCCTCACTGTTCCAACTATAATATCATAACAGCCAACCCAATCGCCTTAGTGCTCTCTCAGTTTTCTAGCATTGATGCGTTTTGCTGTATCAATAGCAGAACTGGAACAGTTAATTGAATGCCTTAGCGCCCTCTCATTTTCCTGTGCTGACGCTCCTTGCAATTTTGCCAACAAATAGCTAACTTGAATGCCTCAGCGCTCTATTATTTCTCTGCGCCAACTCTC
>JAKSZP010003503.1:0-24208 GCA_022478985.1 Massospora cicadina | reverse complement strand
GCGCTACTCCGAGGGGGTCCTCCCTTCTATGGAGCAGGTGTGAAGGAAAAGATCTATGTGGAGGAACCAGATTGGGAACCATGATTCTATGAGTGCTTTTTGTCTTGGTCTCATATATCCATAGAGCCAGGCTTGGAAGTGCTCTAGTAAGTGGACATGGAATCTGTTATTAATCCCATGAATGGTTGGGACCGTGCCCTTGAACGCATCTAATGCAATTGTGTGTATAGTCCACATTGCAATGGGTATTATTAGGGAGCGGAGGGTAGATGAGATTAGTGACTCGATCTGGAGCGCGAAGATGCTCTTTGATATTGAGAATTCCTGTTCGTTTTAAGACTTGAGCAGGCGTGCGACTTCCTGCCATATAGCTTTAGTTGGGGGGCATGTTTCTAGGCGGTGATGTAGGGATCCCTCCCCTCCACATACTGCACATGTTTTGTGGAGGGAGTTGGAGCGGTCCGCCATCCTATAGGTCCTTCTCAGACAGCGCCAGGGTTTGCTCTTATCCTTGGCTGTAGGAGTGGGTGGTGTGTCATTTTCCACATTGCTTTCTGTGTGGTTAAATCATAGGGAATGTCCAACATATCTAGGTATTCTATCCTACTATGCTTGGGGCTGTTGCGAGCATATCCCTCTGGAGGTGGTTTTCTGGGTTCTTTAATTTGAATTGGGGGCTGGGTCGTCCCCTTCCCTGTATAGTACCCATGTTCTATATGGTCCATCCCATACGGCGGATAGTTCAGAGGATATGTTTGAAATGAGGGGAGGTTCCATGTGGACACGTTGCAGTAGGATGTTTGGGAAGGTATGAAAGTAGTCTGGGTGGACTATGTGGGTTGGTTAATTTGAGCGCCTGTGAAAAGTTAGTCCTTGCTGCTCTGTACCAATGTTGTTGCGGGAGGTCTGAGCAAGGATTTCCTTTATCCAGGTACCTAGGATGTGATTGGCGTGGCTCTCAAAATCTATTATTCCCATGCCTCCGCTTGAGCATGGGCCAAATAGTGTTTCCATCCGTGTAGGAGAGTGAGAGCCAGGCCACAGCCAGCCCTGGATAAGCGCGCAATTGAGGTTATAAAGGTAGGTGAGAAGGCTATCGCATGGGCCTGGTACCACAGTATTGGGAGGATGAGCGAGTTAGCAACTGTAACTCGTCCTGTTAGTCCTGGGGTTCTCCCCTTGAGGTAGACTACGCGCGTTTGGATACCCGTTGTAACAGGTTACTTTCCATTGTCTCATTAGCATATCCCCCTGATTCTAGCCAGATTCCAAGGTGTCGGACATGAGTGTTGGTGGGAGGTGTTGCAAAGGGTAATATGATTGGAAACTTTCTTCGAGTGTTGGTGTGAGGTTCTGATGTTGCGGCCCATTTGTTTGTGTATTTGCTTAAGAGGATGATTTCTGTCTTCCTTTTGGTGAGCGATGCATTGCTCACCTTGGAGTATTTCTCTAGAGTGCATTCCAGCTGTCAGGAATCTTCATTGTTTGCTATACCTGCTACGCAGTCATCTGCAAAGGCCAGTATCTTGACTGTTGGTTGTCCTTGTGCGGTTATCCCCATGAGACGTGAGTCAGTTACTCGGAGGAGTGGGTCAAAGCTGAAATTGTAAGGCAGTGGGCTGAGGGGATCCCCTTGTTTGAGCCCTCTGTGTGGTTTGATATTGTTTGTTAGGAATCCAGGGCCGCATACAGCCATGGTTGCAGATTCTGTTAGGAGCATCGCCCATTTTATGAATCTTGGTGGGAGTTTGAAGGCATGTAGACATTCTTTTAGGTATGGTCAGCTAACACGGTCATACTCCTTTTCCTGATCCAAGAAGACCAGGGCACCAGTTGCTTTGGATTGGCAAATGTTTGCAACAGGGTGAATGTTGTTTTATATTTAACGCCCTGGTATAAACCCAAACTGGTTGGGTGACAGGACGTCAGAGGCAATTGCGCCTAATCTGGCTGCTAAAATTTTTGTTAAAATTTTCGTGTCAGTATTGAGAGTGCAATTGGGCGCCAGTTGGCCAGGTACAATTTGTCACCCCTTTTATACAAGGTTATAACATAGGATTCATGACCTTCTGGTAATAGGCGTGTTTCTAACAAGCTCTGGTTCTTTGACGCCAATAGGAGGGGGCGATTTGTTGAAAGTATTTTTTATAAAATTCTTAGGGTATCCCATAAGGCCCTGGGCATTTCCTACGTGGTGCACCGCGAATTGTTTCCCAAAGCTCCTCCCAGGTAATAAGGATTTTATATTGTAATTCGGTGGTGTACTTTGTATCTTGGCAGGTTTGAATAAATTCTTTTAATTTTTGTGAATTTGTTGGTGTTTTGCAATATACTTTGGTGTAATAGTGTTATACTTCCTCCTTGACCTCCTCATGGTCAGTTGCCACGGTGCCGTTGGTCTTGCAGACCTGTGTGCACGTGGGCTGGTTTCCACGGGAATGGAATTGGCAGAAGAATTATGTTGAACAGGTTTTGATTTCCTTTATGAACTTACCTTTGTTCAATACTTTGATTCTGTGTTGGTGTTCAAAGATGAGATTGTTAAGTTGGGCTGAAATTTCTGCCCATTTTGCATCCCCAGTTAGGGCTATAGCCAGATCTCAGAGTATCTATTTTCAGGTGGTCTAGTTCTACCAAGGTACGCTTGATTGTGGCCGTGTCCGCGCTGTTCTTATGTGATGCAATATGTCAGGTTTTTTTTTAAAATAATCCTTTTTGAAATTTTCCCATGTTCTGATGGGATCCGAAGTGAATGGGGCTGTGAATTCTGGGTTTGTAACCTTGTTTTCAACCCAGTCAGATATCTCAGACAATCTTATATTTTCTGTGTGAAGCTTTCTCCAATGCGACACCTGTGTGTGGGATTGGGTTGGCGCTAACTGTACTGTAACTAATTGGTGGTCAGAAAATTGATCTTTTTTGTTGTAAATTTGGAGATTCTTGAGTGGTGGGATTGTGGGATGAGGATGTGGTCAATATGACTCATCAATATGAGCACTCCTTCACATATGTTGGGTCTTGTCATGTGGGGAAGGACTGGTGAATTGGGGGGAAGAGCATCCTATAAGCCAAAAGATGCCTTCATTAAGCGATATTCAATGTGTCCAGGTGGTTATCCCCTGGGATTAGGCCATCGATCTGTATTGGGGTTATCCCAGCAGTTGAAATCGCCTAACATGATGATATCTGGTGGGAGGGTGAGAGTAGAAATGTTTTCAAAAAATTGTTTTCTCTTGGTTGCAGTGCATGGTGCATAGATACATGCTAACGAAATTATTTCATCTTGGCATGTGATTGTTACTACCAGGACTCAACCATGCAAGTGTGATGATGAGTTTGTAATTTAAAATTTTTTGTTGTTTTGGACTATCACCCCACAGTGTGACGTCCATACTGATTGTGATGGTGCGACCCTGGTTGACCAGGATTCTTCTTCTCCTTGTAGGCAGTGGGTTTCTTGGATGGCCAAGATGTCTACAAGAGGTTTTCGCAGGAATGCCAGCTTTTTGGCTTGGGATGTATGAGCCCTGGCTCCCACGATGTTTAGCGTCCCTATTGACACTGAGGTACCCGCGGCGCCTCAGGAGCAGTTGGGAGGGCTTTCTGGCCATATCCCACCGCGGCTCATTTTGGCCATGCTCCGCATCTGTACTCCAACTCTTTCAATGCCATTGTTGGTTCCTTGATTTGACCCAATGATTCAAGGGAACTGCGGTTTTATGCATTTGCGTCAACTTTTCCTGCACAGGTCTCATGTTGATTGGATTTTATATTTTTGAGGTTTGACTTTGTTGCATTGTGCACCGCATTTTAATCCAAATTTTGGTTGCATTGTTCCTCAGTATGTGCATGACTGATGACGCTTTGTGGCTCAGTCCAGTTACTGTGAAAATTTTCGACCTGGGCATATTGTTCTGATTGGTTGGTTTGGTGAATATCCAAAATATCCTCCCAAATTTGTCCGGGGTTAATGGCAGACTCCACGTGTGCCACCGCTTCAGCCGCTGCTCTCTTGCGGGCTTTTTGTGCTGCTTTACGTTGTTTGCTTGTAACTGGGTCCACGACGGAGTATAGTCCATCTTCACCCCAGCGGAATGGGTGGTGGGCATCAGTTATTTTGGTGAAGTTTTCATTATCTTTGTCCATAGCTTCTTCATAAAAATCATTTTCCATTAAGCCCTCTTTCACAAGGCATGTGTGTTCCTTGTGGCCCAGTGAGCCACAGTGGTTGCAAATTGGCGGTGCGCGTTCCAGTGTAACTCAGAATGCAGCTGAATGGCCCCCATCTGCAAAGTGGAATTCTGCCATGTGGGGAATTCTGGATAAATCCTCTTCCACTTCTGGGAAAGGGTTGATTACAGCGATAGCTTTGCCTGGTCACAGGTCGGGCATTAAGCAAAATCGCTGTAATTCGAGTTGTTGGATTTCTCCATAGGCCACAAGACCTTTGTGGAGCTTCTCCTCAATTACCTTATAGGAGGTTGGTGGGGAGCGAGTCAAAGGAGATGAACAAAGTTTTCGCTTTGTTCCATCTGGTGCGCGTGGTGCACACAATTTTTTTGCCCTCAGGGAGGGCAATTTTCACACAGACTTTTGCTGCGGCATTGGCTTCATTGGCTGTTTCAAAATTAATGTCAATCCAGCTGCAGCCCATGTTGTTGGTGGCTACGTACACCAAGTGAGGGAAAAGTGAGGGCTGTGCCTCACATGTTTTCTCCCACAGGGTCAGTGACTCATCCCCAAGGAAGAGTCTGATCCCATGCTCCACCTTTGACAAAGGTTGGTAGAATTGAATGTACATGTATTGCGCGTGCTTTACATTAAATACCATAAACCTAGACAGTGTCTGAGTTTGTGATTTTTTTACGGATTGGGTTCCTGGTCCCCCTCCAGGGCGTTTCTTGCCCTTAGTTGCACCGTTAAGTGCACCTCTCGCCGCGATGCTCGCCCATGTTGTATTATTTTTGTTATTAAAGTCGCCCATCTTTCCTGTTTGTGATTATCTAAATTTGCTTTTCGAATCAAATTGTAGTAACTAAAGTGATTGTTACAAGAAAGAAAAGCTTTAGTTCCATACATATTACATTAAGTATTATTATAAATTGGTGATCTTAAAAACTTTTCTCTCTCTTTGCAATGACTTTTTGCAACTTATTCAATTCAAGTCTGAATCTAGTTTGATAATCTCACAGAGGAGATTATTCTGCGCCCATGTCAGGGAGCAGTTGGGCAAGTAAGATAAGAGGCATAGGTGGTAGGCCGCGACCTCCAACGTTTGAAAACGCCCTGGAAATACTGGCAGAATAGAAAAAAGTAAAAAACTGGTGGTCACTATCTCCCCATAAATCCTCACTTGGCAGGCGCGATGTAACCAGTACATCAACACGCCGCACTCTCAACCACTCTCATTGGTGGAATATAGAGTCCGGGTATTTCTGGATATCCAACAAACAGCTTTATGGGAAAAATTTTGTGGGGATGTGCACACTTTTTTCCCAAACGCAGTGTACGTCACACCTCACTCCATGTCATGCGGTTGGCTGGACCTCAGTTTTGAAAACAAGGAGCCAGCAGACAAAGCTTCTGTGGTGTGCATAGTGATTGACCTCCCCAAAGGGCAATGGGTCATCAAAACCAAATGCACCAGATGGACAAAAACACAACCAAATTTTCCTCATGTTTGACTTTTTGCCCACTATAGTCAAGCGTGCCATTCTGGAGCAGCACCTGAAAGATGGTCTCACCATATATGGCGAAATACAATCCTTCAATATGCAACGCTTTACGCTGATGCCACACCTGTGTACTGGCAAAGCCATTGCAGTTCTAACTCCAACTGAGGAGATTGTGAAGGACCTAACCCAGATCCCACACTCCACTTACATTAATATCGAAGGGCATACCACCCACCCTTTATGGGTAACCGTAGACAGCGCACCCCCCATCTGCACCCACTGTGACGCATTTGGCCATAAGGCACACACATGCCCCACCAAGGAGGGCATTACATTCCAAGGGCACCCCTTGGTGGCCATGGCCAGCGGGGAGGCGCACTATGAACCAACCACCAGCACCAAAGGGGCTTTCCCATGGGGAGCACAAGGCTGCTACTTACTAGTAAAGCCTATCTCCTAAGAGCAAAAGAAGGCCAAACAGGCCCACAGGGCCACGGCCAAGGAAGTGGCCAAAGTCGCCTCCGCTATCCCACACTCCCAATGCCAGGAGGACATTGAAACCTTTGCAGCAGAAGAAACTCAGGAATCCCTCAACCAATCAGATTGGGAAGCCCATGCCAATCGGGCCACCCAATCTGAGGATCCGTTGGTGACTCAATCTCACCCAACCTTCGCTTAAAGCCCTAATTGAAACTGACTTGGTCTCCAACCTACCTGAAAATTTTTTGACCCAAACATTGGTGCACCAAACTCATCCGCACCACAAAAAATTCATTCAACGTCGGGGAAACAAAAAGCAAAGATAAAAGCCAATGCAAACTTGTTTGCTAAAATTAACAAAACTACTGATAGCATTGCCACAAACACCCACGCTGCCGTGAAGGCCCATGGGGATCCAGAGAAGACTGGTGGGCCCAGGTGCCCACCCCTCACACCTAAGGTGTGATGGGGGAAGCCTTACTTTAGGGACGTTGAATATCGCCAGACTCAAGGCCTCACTATCCCAGGCTAGGAAACTGAGTTTTTTACAAAAAAATTTACTTGTGTATATCCTGGACATCCAGGAGTCCCACTGTCCGCGAGGTTCCAAGGACGCTTGAAAACCATGCTCCCCACCTTCCCTATCCTTCTGGTCAGAGCACTGTGGGGTGCTAGTTTGGAAAAACAATTTTTAATTTTTTATCTTCAGAATCCTTCCTCAATGGCTGAGTCCTCATTGTTGAATTCTTGTGGGCTGACGTGGCGCATGCTATAATCAACATTTATGCCCTGACCCGTGCACAAGAGCGTCAGGAATTTTTCTCATCAGTCAAATCCCTTCCATTACCCCCTGACCCTTTCATAGTTGGCAACATGAACTGTTGGCTAAACTCACCCACAGACCATTGGCCTTCCTCATCCCACGCCCCCAAGGTCACGTAGAATTTCACGTTCTAAAGGCCACCCTTGGGTTATTAGATGCGCTGCTGTGGCAAGCCCTACTGCTCAAAAACATGATGCACCCCCACATCCACAACGGAAAATTAAGGTCCATGACCCACATCGACCTTATCCTCACGCCAGAGAAATTTTGATCTCACATTTCCCACTTCCAAACAACAAAAATCGAATTCTTTGACCACCGGCTGATCTTGATAACCTACCACTTACCTGTCACAGTGGCTAAGGCCCTGCATTGGTGCAAACTCCACTCACCCGAACTTGCGTCACCAGGATTTTCCACTTGGGTGGAATCAGTGACTTCATCAAAAGAGTTTATTACACCGTTTTGTGCAGACCCAATTTCAACATGGTCAGCCTTCAAAGAGGATACCATACGCCACACTTGCCGCCTCTCCTCCCGACGCTCATGAGCTACATCAGCCATCATCTTGCGCGCTCTGGCAGAGTTGGCACACCTAGATTCCAACATCCCAGCCACAGGCTACAGCCCTGCTTGGGGCTGGAAGTTGGCAGAAGCAGCCACCCACCTCAACGCGCTCAAAAGGCAACACAAACATTGGGTTTGTGTTCAGTACAGGGCCAAACACATTACAGAGAGTGGCATGCGCACCGCAAATCGTTTTAAAAATTCTTTGCACTGCACCAGAGCGTGGCCTGCAAACAGGTGCAGGGATCAGATGATTTCATCGCGAATACGCCAGCCAAAGTGGCAATCAAAATACAAAAGTATTACTACGAGCTGTACCAATCTGATCCAATTCATCTGGCTGAAGTGGCAAAAGTTCTTGACAGCACTCACATCCGCACCATTTCCCAATACTCAGAATTAATGAATTTGATTACTCCAAATGAACTCTGGTCTGCCATCCGCGGTGCACCAGTCAGAAATGCCCAGGCCCTGATGGCATTCCTTATGAGTTTTATAAGAAGTACTTCAAATATATATCTCCACTGCTGCTTGCCTCCCTTAACCAGAGCCTTCTGGATACGCGCCTTCTACCAGGAGGGCAAGAGGCCTTCACCGTCACACTTTTCAAGAGAGGGGATAAGCTAGACCTAGCCAACTGGTGCCCCAGTTCTTTAACTAACATGGATACAAAATTTTTTACTAAAATCATGGCTAACCGTTTAGAGATTGTAGCTTCTGCCACCATCTTCCCAGAACATTCGGTTTCATACCCAGAAGGTCGATTTGGGATAAAGTGCACTCTGTGGCTAATGCATGCCAGTCCACAGCCTCTGGGGCACTTGTATTTTTGGAACAACAGAAGGCCTATGATAGAGTAAGCTGGGAATACCTCTGGGCCTGCCTCCAACAATTCCGCTTACCCCCTCGCTTCATCAGCTGGGTGATGATGCTTACAGAATCTGCAACAATGGCAGTGCGTGGCCCTGGCTTCCTCATGGAAGTAGTCCGCCTTTAAAGGGGCCTACGCCAAGGGGACCCCCTTAGCCCACTCTTATACAACTTCAGCCTTGACCCACTACTTCAAAACGTGAATGCCCACCTCACTGGGGTCCATGTACCAGGCCAAGCCCCAGTCAAGATGATGGCATTTGCAGACGACTGTGTGGTTGGGGTGTCTAATAATCAAGATGCACGCGCGCTTGAAGCTCTCATCCAGGAGTATTCCTGGGTAAGTAATGCTGCACTGAACGCTTCCAAAACCAAAATTATCCTCCTTGGTCGGTATCAAACCTGCTGGGCCCCAGCGACCAATGCCCAGCCTGACCCATCTGCTCGCACACGTGCTCGCCTTCCCTGCTCACCCCACAACGCCCCACTTGTGCTCCCCTTCGTGCCACGGCCTATCATAGGGCCTGTCCGTCATATGGGCGTGTGGGTGGAGGCAGGCGGGTATGCCTCAGCAGTAATGGAAAGTCATATTCTAGACAATGTGACGAAGTGTATCGCCTCCCTCAGAGCCCACCCTACTTCCCTTACTGGCAGGGTTGTCTTAACCAACTCTATACTCCTCTCCAAAGTCTGGTTTGGAGCCCACGCAATCGCCTTCTCCTCAGGTTTTTCAAATCTATGTATGCCCTCCTACAAGGGCGGCTATGGTCAGGCTGCCCACCGCCAGTGCAGCTTGAAGTCATGTTTGGCCCTTGTCGTCATGGTAGCATGGGCATGCTCGACTTTAAAGCCCATGCTGCCAAGATCCTGGGCACCTGGATTGCGGCCATCACCGCCCCTATGCTCCCCTCCCAACACTGGTCCCAAGCGGCCCGCTCCAACTTCTCCTGCGTCTTGGGCCTTAACAATCCATCGAACTCTCACTCCTTGATGAAATACGTGGCTTCACACCCATCGGCCACAGGTCCTCACAGGACTAAAACCCACTACAAACGAATCCTCTTCTCTATGTGGAGCGCTGAGTGGAGAATTCGTATTAGCAGACACACAACCCAGAGGCCGCCCCTCTCCTCAGTTCACACATGAGGTACAGGGGCTACCCATCCAAGATGGCGTGATCCCCACACGGCCCCATGTCCTAACCAGGGTGGACTACCTGGACATGATGGACATTCCTTACTCCATTGAGACCCAAAAGACTATCTGGAAATACGTACACCATCCTCTGTTGCAGCCTCAAATCCGTTCCCAAGTGTGGCGCTGCCTGAGGTGAGTGTACCATACAGCTGAGCGCTCTAACGCTTTACACTCATCCTGTGTCTTGTGTGGCCAGTATGGAACGCTGTTCCACCGCCTGGAGAAGTGTCCTACCTCTAAAGTGATATGGCGCGAAGTTCAACGTCTTCTTGGCCAGGATCAAACACATCCCTTCAGCCTGTCAAGAGATATGTTTGCTTTATCAATGGCCTCCCCCTTCCACCCTCCCTCCGTTATCTGGTGGTTGCAATCGCCATGTGGACAATCCACACGATTGTCTTGGATGCCATCGCAGGCTCCACTCCCACCCTCCCAGAAGCTGTCCACAGATTCCGGTCCCATTTGGTGGACCACTTTAGGCATGGATGTTTGGGTACCTCCCACCGCGTCGCCGTCAGCTAGTCTCCTCCTGGTTCCCAGTTTGGTTCATCAAATTGGACCCTTTCCTCCACATGTGTTCAATTGTGGTTACGGCCCCTTTACACGTTCCCTCCCCTCCCCATAGTGGCGTTCCCGCTAGCAACAAGAGATAGCATCGCTTCTCTGGGGTGCCTCCCCTGTTACTAAGTTTCATTTCTTTTGGGTCAACATTTGGAAGTGTCCATCCCCTGGTCGGCCTTCCTCGCAATAAATTAAATTAAATATAAATTGATGATCCTCATATCATATGATTTGGTTGCTCAGTGGCTCATACCCTGTGCCAAACCAACTCAGCGGAATTAAGCTCAAACGCCGAGAATTAACAAGAAGTATTTTGAGCCACTCCAGGCATTTCAGAGCGTTGTCAATGCGTGAGAGTGGTAATAGTCCTTTTTAATTATCTCATATAAGTGACGGTAATCCATGAATACACAATAGGTCCCATCCTGTTTGTGTTTTAGCAGCAAAGAATAGGCACAGGGACTCTTTGACAGTCTGATTAACCCTTGCATTGGCTAGTTGGTTCAGCTCTTAAGTGATAAAAGCAATTTCTTTTTTGCAAGCTGTGATAGGGTTTTGATTTATTTTTATTTAACTGAGGCAAGCCAACTGGGAGATGGGAATTACCGCGTATGTGTAGGAACAAAAATGGGGGGAAGCGAAGATGGATAAAATTGGGCACCCTGGGATACTCAGGTTAACCCTGTTGCTAGCGGGACTGCCAGGTATGGGGGTTGGTGTGCTACTCCGAGGGGGTTTCCCAGCTATGGAGCAGGTGTATAGGAATGGGTCCGTTTGGAGGAACCAGAGTGGGAACCATGATTCTATGAGCGCCTGTTGACTTGGCCTCAAATATCCATAGAGCCAGGCTTGTAAGTGCTCCAATAAGTGGACGTGGAACCTGTTGATAACCCCATGGATGGTTGGGACTGTGCCCTTGAACGCATCTAAGGCAATGGTGTGGATTGTCCACATTGCAATGGTTATCGTTAGGGAGTGGAGGGTAGATGGGATTGGTGACTCAATCTGGAGTGCATGGAGGCTCTTCGATATAGAAAATTCCTGCTCTTTTTGGATCTTAAGCAGGCGCACAACTTCCCGCAATATGGCTTTGGTTTAGGGGCATGTTTCTAGGCGGTGGTGTAGGGAGCCCTCCCTCCACATACTGCGCAGGTTGCTTGGAGGAAATTGGAGTGGTCCGCCATCCTATAGGTCCTTCTCAGGCTGCGCCAGGCGTTGGCTCTTACCCTCGGCTGTAGGAGTGGGTGGTGCATCATTTTCCACATTGCCTTCTGTGTGGTTAGGTCGTAGGGAATGTCCAACATATCTAGGTTTCGATTCTAGCAATGGTTGGGGTCATAGCAAGCATGTCTCTCTGGGGGTGGTTTTCTAGTTTTCTTAATTTGAAGTGCGAGCTGGGTCGTCCCCTTCCCTACACAGTGCCAGTGTTCTCTACGGTCCATCCCATGTGGAGGATGGCTTGGAGGATGTGTTTTAAGTGAGGGGGGTTCCATGTGGGCCCATTGCGGTGGGGAATTTAGCAAGGTATTATAGTAGTCTGGGTGGGATATGTAGGTTGGTTATTTTGAGCACCTGCGCGAAGTTAGTCCTCGCTGCCCTGGTTCAGTGTTGCTGCGAAAGGTCTGGGGCAAGGACGTTCTTTATCCATGTGCCCAGGATGCAGTTGGCGTGGCTCTCAAAATCTATTAGTCCCATGCCTCCGCTTGAGCGTGGGCCAGAGAGTGTTTCCATCCGTATGGGAGGATAGGATCCGGGCCACAGCCAGCCTTGGATGAGCACATGGATTGATGTTATGAAGGTGGATGAGA
Source organism: Massospora cicadina (assembly GCA_022478985.1). Lineage (NCBI taxonomy): Eukaryota > Fungi > Entomophthoromycota > Entomophthoromycetes > Entomophthorales > Entomophthoraceae > Massospora > Massospora cicadina. Next base: position 12,227 of record JAKSZP010003503.1, on the reverse strand, counting down.
AGGCGATCGAGTGGGCAGGGAACCATAGTATTGGGAGGATGAGTGAGTTAGCAACTGTTACTCGCCCCTTAAGTCCTGAGAATCTTCCCTTGAGGGAGGCGACGCGGTTGGATACCTGCTGTAATAGATTGTTCTCTATTGTCTCATTGGCATATCCCCTTGTTTCCGGCCATATCCCAAGGTGGCGGACAGGGGTGGTGGTGGGAGATGATGTGAAGGGTAAGATGAGTGGGTTTTTCCTTTGTATGGGGGTGTGAGTTCAGGTGTTGTAGCCCAGTTCTTAGTGTACTTGCCTAAGAAAATTATTTCTGTTTTCCTTTTGTTGAGCGATGCGTTGCTCACCATGTAGTATTCCTCTAGGGGTGCGTTCCAGCTGTAGGGCATCATTGTTATTAGCTATACCTGCCATTCAGTCATCCGCAAAGGCCAGTATCTTGACTGTTGGCTGGCCTTGTGCAGTTATACACATTAGGCGTGAGTCAGTTACGCGAAGGAGTGGATTAAAACTGAAATTATACAGCAGTGGGCTGAGGGGGTCCCCTTGTTTGAGCCCTCTGTGTGGTGTGATCCTGTTAGTTAGGAAGCCAGGGCCGCATACAGCCATGGTTGCAGAATCTGTAGGGAGCATCGCCCAGTTTATGAATCTGGGTGGGAGTTTGAAAGCATGTAGGCATTCCTTTAGGTATGGCCAACTAACGCGGTCGTACGCCTTTTCCTGGTCTAAGAAGACCAGGGCTCCAGTTGCTTTGGAATGACATATGTTTGCAACAGGGTGTATATTGTTCCAGATTGAGCCCCTGGTATAACCCAAACTGGTTGGGTGACAGGACGATAGAGGCTATTGCGCCTAATCTGGTTGCTAAAATTTTTGTGAGTATTTTTGTATTAGTGCTAGAGAGTGCAATTGGACGCCAGTTGGCCAGGTTCAATTTGTCACCCTTCTTATACAGGGCTATGACATATGATTCATGGCCACCAGGTAGGAGGCGTGTCTCCAGCAAGCACTGGTTCATAGATGCCAAGAGGAGAGGGGCAATTTGCTTAAAATATATTTTATAAAATTTGTAAGTTATCCCATCAGGCCCACGGCATTTTCTACATAATGCACCGTGGATTGTATCCCAAAGATCCTCCCATGTTATTATATTTAGTATATTGTTGTCCAGCGGTGTGCTTTGTATTCCGGCAGTTTGTATAAATTTTGTGATTTTGTGGGTCAGTTGGCATATCGCAGTATAGTTCAGTGTAGCAACAGTGTAGTTCAACCTTAAACTCCTCAGGGTCAGTTGCCACAGTGCCATCGGCCTTGTGGACCTGTGTGCACATGGGCTGGTTGCTGCGGGAGTGGAATTGTTGGAAGAATTATGTCCAGAATGTTTCACCTTTGTTTATATACTTACATTTGTTTGATACTTTGATTCTGTGCTGGTGCTAAAAGATTAGGGTGTCTAGGTGGGCGAATATATCCGCCATTTGCGCCCCCAGTTGGGGCTATAACCCGATTTCAGGGTGTTTAGCTCAAGGAGGTCCAGTTCTGCAAGGTGCGCCTAATTGTGGCTGTGTCAGCGGTATACTTATGTGATGCAAGATGTCGAGTTTTGTTGATTAGTTCAGCTTTGAAATTTGCCCAGGTTTTGATGGGATCTGAAGTGAATGGGGCTGTAAATTCTGGGTTTGTGGCCTCATGTTTGACCCAGTCAGATATTTTGGACAATTTTATGTTTTCCGGGTGTAGCTTCCTCCAGGGCGACGCCTGTGCATGGGTTTGGGCTGGCGAGAGCTGCACTGAGACAAGTTGGTGATCGGGAAAATTGATTTTTTTGTTGTGAAGTTGGAGATGTTTGATCAGTGGGATTGTGGAATGAGGATGTGAACGATGCAGATCATTGATATGAGCGCTCCCTTTCATATGTTGGGCCATGTCATGTGGGGAAGGAGTGCTGATCCGGGGGGAGGGCATCCTATAGGCCAAGGGATGCCTGCATTGCGCGGAATTTAATGTGCTCTGGTGGGTATCCCCTGGGGTTAGGCCATCGGTCCATGTCAGGGTTATCCCAGCATTTAAAGTCGCACAACAGGATTGTATCTGGTGGGGGGGTGAGTGTTGGGATGGTTTTGAGGAATTGTTTTCTCTCCGGCTGTGGTGCATGGTGCATAGATACATGCTATCAATATTGTTTCCTCTTGGCATGTGATTGTTGCTACCAGGACGTGGCCATGAAGGTATGATGAGGAGTTTGTACTTTTTAATTTTTTGTTATTTTGGACAATCACCCCACAGTGAGATGTTCATACCAAATGTGATGGTGAGACCCTGGCTGACCAGGATCCTTCTTCCCCCTGTAGACAGTGGGTTTCTTAGATGGCCACGATGTCTACAAGGGGTTTTTTCAAGAGGTCCAGCTTTTTGGGTTGGGAAGTTTGAGCCCTGGCTCCCGCAATGTTTAGCATCCCAATTGACACTGAGGTGCCCACAGCGCCTCAGGAGCGGTTGGGAGGGCCCTCTGGCCCTAACCCACTGTGGCTCATTTTGGCCATGCTCTACGTCTGTACTCCAACTCTTTAAGTGTCAATTTCAGTTCCCTTGTTCTGACCCAATTTTCCACAGGAATTTCAGTTTTTGGAATTTGCATTATCTTATCCCGCACATGTCTCATGATGGTTCAATGCGGGGTGCTGATTGGGTTCTGTAATTTTGGGGTTCAAATTTGGAGAATTGTGCACCGCATTTTCACCCATATTGCAGCTGAATTGTTCCTTAAAGTGCGCATGATTGATGTCGCTTGGTGACTTGGTCAAGTTTCTGTGAAAATTTTCAACCTGGGCATATTGTTCTGATTGGTTTTCCTGGTGTATATCTGCTATGTCCTCTTGAATTTAGCTGGTGTCGATGGATGACTTCTTGTGCACCGCCGCCTCAGCTGCTGCACGCTTGTGGGCTTTTTGTGCCGCTTTGCATTGTTTATGTGTAACTGCTTCCACGATGGAGTAATGCCCATCCTCACCCCAGCGGAATGGGTGGTGGCCGTCAGTCATTCTGGCGAAGTTTTCGTAAGTTTTGTCCATGGCTTCCTCACAGTAATCTGCTTTCATTAAACATTCTTCATGGGGCATGCGTGTTCCTTGTGTCCCAATGAACCGCAGTGGTTGCATATAGGCAGTGCACATTCCGGTGTGATTTAGAATGTGGATGACTGTCCCCCATCTGTGAAGTGAAACTCTGCTGTGTGGGGGATTCTTGATAGGTCATCTTCCACTTCAGGGAGCTGGTTGATCATGGCGATAGCTTTGCCTGTGCACAGGGTTGGCATCAGGTGAAATCGTTGTAGTTTGATTTGCACAATTTCTCCATAGGCTACATGTCCTTTGCGGAGCTCCTCCTTGATTACCTTATGGGGAAGGTTGGTAGGGAGCAAGTCGAAGGAGACGAACAAAGTTTCTGCTTTGTTCCATCTGGTACGCGTGGTGCACACTATTCTTTTGCCCTTGGGAAGGGCAATTTCAACGCAGACTTTTGTGGTGGCATCTGCTTCTTCATCTGTTTCAAAACCTATATCAATCCAGCCTCAGCCCATGTTGTTGGTGGCAACAAATACCGCGTGGGGGAAAATGGAGGGCTGTGCCTCTCATTTTTCTCCCACAGGGCCAGGGACTAATCCCTGAAAATGAGTCGGAGCCCATGTTCCACCTTTGATAGTGGTTGGTTATATTGGATGTCCATTTATTGGTCTTGTTTTGTAGCAAATACCATAAACCTGGATGGTGTCTGTGTTTGTGGTTTCTTGGTGGCTTGGGTTCCCGGTCCCCCTCCAGGGCATTTCTTTCCCTTGAGTGCACCGTTTTGTGCACCTCTTGATGCAACGCTCGCCCAGGTTGTATTAGATTTATTAAAATCGCCCATCTCTCCTGTTTGATTATTAAAATTGCTATTTGAATCAAATTGTAGCAACTGAAGTGATTGTTTTAGGAAAGAAATCGAGTATAGGGCTCTAGATTTAAATAACATTGCAGATTTGGTATCCATCTTGTAGAACTCGCCCTTGCAGAGTCCTTAGCTATTGGATCAGATAATAAAGATGTCATTGAACTCGTCTAATAGCTCATCTAGCTCCTTCTGCTGTTTAAGAGGCGCATCCCCAAGCCCAAGTTCATCTTAATTTTCCTATGACGTGTACTGAATCAATGTCATGGCATCTAGTCAGTTGGGCCTGTGAATTGACCTGTACTTTTTCAACTCTGATATGGTGAGTTTGATATTTTCTAAGATCAGGGTCAACAGAGTAGTTTGTGTCACTAAACCCAGTTAGGACTCTAGGTTCTTGTTTGTGTATTTCATTGCAACTATAAACTACCAAAATGGTGTCCAGAGGGTTCTTCACATTAATAGACAGAGTCATCTGGTGTTGAACTCTAGGTCAAATCTCCATAGTCTCAAAATCTTAAGCGAAATACCTTCTTCCACGCTGTTCCTGAAGGGTAACTGCTATACAACCTTCTCTGTAAGGGTGTAAGTGGATGGGGTAAATTGATTGATCCACATTACCAGGCATGTCCATTGTTTCTGTAGTTTGACGTCCTCATCTTTAGATACCATTAGTATTAATATTCAAGATGCTCACAGTGCTTGTTTTGAAGTCAATCTTTACTCTAAACTTAAGGAGAAACTTCATCCCAATTAATAAGTCTTATTGTTAGTTATCCAAAAACACTGCAAGAGCCATTAGGATTATGCTTTTAAGCATAAGGGTAGCGTTAAATAGGCTCCTAGAATGTGGGTAACATCTGATCCGGCGGTATGATACTTCACATTAAGATCAGTTTTAAGCATGAACTTCAGCTTTATGAGCTTAGAGGATATGATCTTGACGGAGCTTTAGTGTCCAATTCAGCTAAGACGTGCGCTTTCTGAATAATCACATCCACTTTCATCAAACTCTTTCTGAAAGGTCCCTTGGTCAATGCATCAGGAGTGGCATTCTTAAAACTGAATAATAGCAGCAGCGCTTATTGTTGTAATGGTCAGGTAAAACCAATTATTTCATTTTTCTCAAGATTTGGATTTCAATTCTCGAGTCAAAACACTTTTTTAGGTTTTTGCAGCTCATGTGGGGCATGGCGCTGGGCTGTTCCCCTCCTGAGAATTCTTTATTCTATTAGGTACCTAAAGCATAATGCAGAAGAGATACCGTAGAAGGGTACCTTAAAAGGGAAATCCCACAAGATTCTGAAATCAGTTCAGAATTCTTTCTTATTTCCTGCACTCGTGTGGTCTCTCTGGTGGCCTCAGGGCCACCCTTGCTGTATCTTACCTGGTATCCTGTGTCAAAATTTAGTTTTTGTACTTAAACAAAAATGTTGGCTCTGGGATTCAATTGGAGGCACTGAATCCTCTTAGATTGGTTAATCCATTGGGTTTTCCTCTTGTCACTCACAGTGCCATTTTACTGGGAGAAACTTCTTTCACATGTTTATCTCATTAATAAAGAAATCGGGCTAAATTTTGGCCAAAATTCTCGTTTACCTGTGTTGTTTTTCTTTTTTGAATTTCCCAAAATTTGAGGTTGAATTGGTAAGTATGAGTCGAAACACTTACCATGAGGGAACCTCATATCATACAATATTTTGGCTTCCATCCGCCAATCTGAAGGCAATATGGCAGTTAAAAACTGGGACATTTTTGTCCATTACAGTTGTAGCTTCCTTAGTATCCTCACTATCTGGTTCTAAGTTCTTACAGGTAGCCATTACAAGCTTCTCTCCTTATTAGACCAATATAATGATATGGGTAGGTTGGTTTACTTGAGCCAGGTAGGTCTTAATCTATTTAGGTTTGAAAATTTGGTGGAATCTAACCTATCAGGAACAGTCATTGCAAAAAGTGCCCATAATATGAGGTATCCTTTATTGGGTAAATCTTCATCCCTGTAATTTTCTTACCCTCAGTATGAAGATTCATCCAGTTTACAGCGTTGGGGGTATTTTCTTTATGGGGTGTATCCTTCTTTTAGCGGTAAGTAATGGACAAGATTGGTAGCGTTTCAAGTTTGATGGCACTTATTGCAGGTTAGTTCTCAATGAGGCAAGCGCTCTGGTAGTTTAGGACTCTAATCCTTTGGTTTTTCGCCCTTGTTATTAGTGACGTAGACTGTCTTGCTAACTTTTCAGAGGGTGTTCCTGTGGCCTTATATTCAGTTTTGTATGTCCTTTTTACATCAATAAAACTTTCTTAAGAGCCTTTAGGGACATCACGCTCTTGACTGCAAGAGTCATATGCATCTTTAAGGCGGGATGCATCTCCAATGAACTTAGCAGAACTGTTTTCACACTAAGCAAATCCATAGTTTCCATAGTCCATAGCTGTTTAACCTTAAGATAGTACTGAGAGTTATAGTTTGCTACAAACACAAAATTGCCTTTTTTCATAAGTAGAAAAGCTTGCTTCATGTTAATACGTCTTTTTCACTGCTGAATTCTGAGATAAGGATACTCATTTAATTTGGTACAAGATAGTCCAGGTCATAATTTAGCGCTAAGAATTCCCTGAGCCTTGTAACTCATACACCCTTACACGTGGCAACCTTTTTGAAGTCACTAGTGCCATCCATGCTGTTCTTGTACAACTTGAGGAAACCAGCACTTGTTCCTTCTCCAGGCGCTTACTTGGTTTTAAAGTAAGGTGTGAAGTTAGGATCTTCTTCAATAGGGTCAGCACATTCCTTGGGCGGTTGCATGAAAGTTAGATGAGCGACCTATACCATTGTCTCCAACTGAGTTACTGATCAAGTTGAGGTAGGTTTCATACCATGCAGTTGAGCCTTCAACTCATCTTTACTGTGGGAATCCAGCTTTTTTGATGCTCTCTGGTGCTTGGTCACCGCTGGATTCCAAATCAGGTTTATATAAAAAGGCTAAAAAACACTATTAAATAAAAATTTGGTTTTTATAAGTTTTATTAGTGTCGCTGCATGGGAAAAACAAACCCTCTTGATATCAGACCATTTAGTATTTAAACTGTATCTAGGGTTGAGGAAATATCAATTATAAATTTGGAATAGCTTAGACTGGTCTAAATTAGGAAATATGTAAATGTAGCCTATTAAAGCTCGGAAAACTTGCTTTAATTTGGCTGCATGATAGTTAGGGAGTTATTTTTAGGCAAGACATACACATGAGTAACAATTTGATAAATTTCAGCCAATCCTCATTAGATAATGATTGCACCTTGGGGGACCCCATTAAGCCTAAAAAGGGGGTGGTCCCCGCTTAGGCTTGAAGGGAACTGGACGTGGCTGGGGAGAAACCTCTGATGTATCCCTGGGTTCCCTTGCATTATTAGGGCAATTTGACTGCCCGACTTTATGTTGGTTGCCCGTTTAGTATTCGTCATAGTGTTACCCAGATTTGCGGGGTTCTACCAAGAATTGGTCAGGGTTCTTTGGCTGATAAAATTGTTATTATTTTGTAAATTGATCTTACCATTATCATGGACTTGTAAATGTCTGACATTTACCAATTTTGGCCCTTTTTGACCAAAATATTCTTTTCTTGGAGCTGTGAGGACAAATGTCTGATTTCATCCCCCTCAAGAATGTTGGGGGAGAATAGGGCCATAGGAAGCGGCCATGTACCCGATTGATGGTAATCCCTAAAGCCAAGGATTTTATAGAGTACTTATTGCTTCTCTTGTAGGTGATGGTGAAAGGACCCTTCCAAATTGTTCTTAGCTTTACACTTTTAGGAGAGGTGCGGTTATGGTAGTATGGGACCATGTCAGACACTTGGAAGGTTGGTATAGGGGTTCTGAGCTCATTGGCATCCTGCCCTTCTTTAGTCACCGCTTTAGCTAAGTTGGTCTTAGCCTCCAATTAAGTTGGATGATGCGCTGAGCCAATCTTATCAAGGTTTTTCAGGTTCTTCAACTCTAGAATAGAATCTATTTTTAGCTAAAAGAGCAGGTATTCCTGATTTTAGTCCATATAAGAAACAGAATGGGAACATTTTAAAAAAGCTGGTGATAACTAATTCAGTAGGCCATAATGTCACTGGGTAAAAATTGATCCCAGTGAAGTGGATCAGAAGAGGCCACTTTTTGTAAAATGGAGACTAAGGTTCCATTTTCTCTCTCCACTGTCCCGTTTTTAAATGGATTATATGGAGCCGAGAAAAAATTTTGGGTTCCCGTGGAAGTAGCCAAAACTTTTGACTACTCTAGAGGTGAAGTTTTTATCATTATTGAAGAGTAGTACTTGGGGACATCCATGAAGAGTGAAAATGTTTTGATATAAAAATGTGGCTGTGGCCTTGGCCGTTTGGGCAGGGAGAGCCACGGCTTCAACCCATTTATCAAAGTTGTTAATGGTTACAAGGATAAATAGGTTTCCACCAGTAGTCTGTGGGAGGGGACCTACTACGGTTAAGCTTATGGTGTGTAATGGTTGTTTAGGGGTAGTTAGTTGTTATTGGTATCAAGTCTTGGAATCATATTGCTTATTACATTTGAGGAATGCATCCAAGACTTTGACAATGGTTTCCAAAATCCCTTCCCAATAGTACTGATATTATTCACTCAAAAGTTTTCTTTTCCCCTCCATGACCTAGAGTGGAGTGAGCTTCTAGGATAGCAGGTACGCGTTTCAAGGGCTGAAGGTATGGCAGCCACTTTACCCATCTGCTTATAAAACTTCCCGTTCTCCACTTTGGTGTTGTGGGAGTGCTGGGCTAATATCTTCTGGTCAGGCTCATCTTCATCCTCCCATTCATTGGGAGTCATTAAGAGGTCATATAACCTCTTTGCTTCACTATTATCCGATTGAAGGTCTGGCCGCTGAGTTAACCCATCAACATTCATGGGACAGGTTCCTGCATAGTGTTCAATCTTCATGTCATAATGCTGGAGCTTCAGAACCCAGCGAGCTAACCGTCCAGTAGGTTCCTTCATGTTCTGTAACTATTTCAATGAGTCGTGGTTTGTAACCATAGTGAAGGTGGTCCCATATGGTAAAGGGCGGTAATGCTTCACAGCTAACAGAACGGCAAGGCACTTCTTCTCTGTAACGCTGTAGTTGTTTTCTGCCTTTGAAAGCATCTTACTGAAAATAGGGTACAGGATGATCTACACCGTTTTCATCCTGTTAGGCTAAGATGGCCTCAACGGCTTAGTTAGAGGCGTCAGTAAACAAGATAAACGGTTTATTATAATCAGGATGCCTCAGGATAGGACTTGTTGTAATAGTTGCTTCAACGTCTCAAAAGCGGCCTTCTGTTCAGCACCTCAATGTAAAGGGGTAATCTTAGTCAGTAGTCTGATGGGGATTCGCTGATCTGGGCGAATTTGAGATAAACTGATGGTAATACCCATCATTCCTAGAAACACCTGGATATGCTGTTAATTTTTAGGGGGAGGCATTTTTGAGATAGCTTCAACCTTATATTGGATGGGTTGTATTCCCTATTGAGAAATGGAATGGCCAAGTAAATTCAAATATTTTGAAGAAGGTACACTTTGAGAGTTTTAACTTGATATTTGACTCATGTAAACGTTGAAAACCTCCTTTGGGTGATTAAGATGTTCGTTAAAGGTTTTTGAGAACACTGGGATGTAATTAAGGTAAACAATGATGTAACTTAACTTTAGGTTGTGCATAATATAGTCCTTAGCTCGGTGGAAAGTTGCAGGTGAATTGCACAACTCTTTAGATAATTGAGTGGGTTTAAAGAGATCCTGTAACAATTGAGTTCATCTCGATTTTTTCCATTCTGACTAATATTCTGATTTTTCAAATCTGAGTCAAATCGTTTTAAAAATGTTTTTTACTCAGTCATTTTGGGCGCTGGGTTGTGTTTTGCCCAAGTTGTAGATTAGGCTTGTATAAGCCTAATCAATGACTCAGGTGAGACCCCAGGGGGAGGCCTTTATAAGACATGCCTGCCAATTCTGAAGCTCACTTCAAATTATTTCGCCCTATCATTTCCTACCTGAGGAGCATTGGCGATGGCCCCCAGATGAGCTCTGTTTGGAAGGCCCCTTTTTTATGTCTAAAAATAAAAATATAGGTTGTTTTAGGGTTAGCATACCTCACTTACCTGTTAGTCCTTTTTGGGAATATAGTTTTTAAGGAGCTTTTGCGTGGTTGGGTTGGACCAACCACTATTCAACCCTTACATACAGCTAATAGTAGGCAATGTTTGGTGCTGTTGGTGCCTCAAACCTCTCCCTACTCAGTTAGGCTACTTTGGTTTCTTGTCGGTGCACCAAAGAATTATTTATTTTATGGTGGTCAGAAACTGGGATTTTCTAATTGTAACATTATTCTGAAGTTAAATGTGCGCTGCACGCCTCTGATCCCCCAGTTCAGCCAACCTCAGTGGTCACTTGGTCCCAGTTGTTGAGGAACCAGCACCGGTGAAAGCTGTTGACTGATGGCCAACCCTGGATCTAAAGTGACTATCAGTTGAAAATCCCCGTGGGGCCTCCTGCTCACCAGGGATTCAGTTGGCACTGAGGGGACCTGTCCCAGAGGGGCTCCCTCACCCACAGATGGTCCACCCAGAAAGGGGATGGCCATCCAGCTGCGCTGTACCGCACACACCTCTCATTACTTCTGTTGAAAAAGTGCCTTTCTGGTCAGGATGGGAGGCCATCGCCAACAGGATCCTGGGAGGGGGTGCACAACACAGCCAAGTGCTGGGTGTGCATCCTCAGGCTGGGGCTGTCCAGCAAATCTGGACTGCATGCCCCTCTCACACTTCTTTTGGCAAAAGCGCCTTCCCAGTCAGAATGGGAAGACCATCACCAATGGGAGCCTGAGAGGGGGGTGTAACATAGCCATGTGCTGGGCATGAGTCCTCATGCCGGGTGGGCTGATTCTGGCAGCCCAGTCCTGATTTGCCCTTGCCATTTTCAATTTCCCCTCAAGGGGCCCAGAGTTTATCCAGGCTAATTTTCCTGGGGCTTGAGGTAACTTGCCCCAGGAAGTCCTTGTCATGGTGGCCTTCAACTGTGGGCCCCTCTTTGGGGAGGGGCCCTTCTCTAGTGGGTGGTAATGTAACAATCTAGTTTTTATCAATTGTTACATCCTGATTTGGAATTAATTTTCTGAATCTGAGTCAAAGCATTTTAAAAATGTTTTTGGCTCGGTCATTTTGGGCGCTGGGTTGTGCCTTGCCCAAGTTGTAGATTGGGCTTGTATGAGCCTAATCAATGACTTGGGTGAGGTCCCTAGAAAGGAGGCCTTTATAAGGCGTGCCTGCCAATTCTGAAGTATAATTTGGAATATTTCACCCTAGCATTCCCTACATTGGGAGCATTGGTGATGGCTCCTCAGATGAGCTCTGGTCAGCGGGACCTTTTTTATGTCCAAAAATAAAAATAAAGGTTGTTTTAGGGTTATCATACCTCGCTTACCTGTTGGTCTTTTTTGGGAATTTGTTAAAAGGAGCTTTTGCATAGTTGGGTCAGACTAACAACTAATCAACCCTTGTGTAACCAACTCGTAGTAGGCAATGTTTGGCGCTGTTGGTGCCCCAAACCTCTCCCTAATCAGTTAGGCTACTATGGTTACTTGTCAGTGAACCAAGGACTTATTAGTTTTTATGGCAGTCGGAAACTGGGATTTTCTTATTGTGACATATCCTCACTGCAAATGAGAGCACATTTCTCCTGGTCTTCAGAAAAAGAGTCCATTTTCCAATAGCCACTAGCCAAGTCCATGGCGGAGAAGAAGTTGTAGACAGAGAGTTGGGCCAGGGCATCATCAATGCAGGGGATAGATAGATATCTTTTTTTGTGAGGTTATTTAATTTGCGTTGTCCATGACTGTCATGGAAATGGCAGAAGAAGTTTATACCGGCCTGCCAGTCAGGATGCATAAGTACCCAAAAATCAAGCCAGAATGCCAGAGGCATTGCTGACCAAACAACTTGATATGGAGCTGGGCATTGTGACATGACGAATTGTTGGTGTAACACAACAGTGAGTATGATCCTGACGATGAACCACAATGAGACCACTCCTGACCCAGGGGGCCTTGCTGCAGGGGGTAGGATCACAGAGATAGTTTCAATAAGTTCATCAGCATATGGGGTCATTTCAACTGGGGAGGCAAGGAGACGGATTCTTTCTTGCAGTTGGTGTACATAAGGCCACAAGATTACTGTGTACTGTTGCCGGAAGTTCATGATAACGGGGTTTTATAGCCAAAAATATTGGACTCACTGAATCCAATTGA
>JAKSZP010003502.1:0-24355 GCA_022478985.1 Massospora cicadina | reverse complement strand
GGTTTAGCATTGTCTGGGTTGTGGATCGAGTCCCATACTGAGGTCTGGTTGGTCAATGATGTTGGTGTCAATGGTTGTCAGGGTGCAATATTTGGTTTTTGGGGTTGGTTGGTTGCGACTGATATTATATTCCTGGGCATCCTGTGTACTGGGAATTCGGTCACCATCCCTGTCTCCCTGTTAATGGATAATGGGGATGGTTTTATGATCAGGTCCAGGTGCCCCTTGTTCCCTGCTAGCAGAGCGGCAGATTCTCCCTCATCCATCAGTCAGATTTGCACCCCTTCATTTGATGTAATGGCAGAACTCAATTTTTTAGTCGGTGATTGCACCAGCCAATTTTTTCAATTTCATTGCTCCTGCTGATTTTTCACCAGTCGCCTTGGGTTTATTTGCCAATGACTTCCGATTCAATTTAGTATTCACTTTCATCTTGTCAGGCTTTGATTTTGATTTGCTGGCTTCCTGCATCTGCCCTTGCTTGGGAGACTTTTTCAGTTTCACCTTCTGCCATCTTTCCTCCTTGCGGACCATCCATTCCACTTGGGTTGGACGTTTCTCTGTTGGTCTGGGGTCAGTTCCCTCATCCATTGCATAAGATTTGGGGTTCAGATTTATAAATGGTTCATCATCCGCTTCAGGTCACTTTGCCATTTCCCATTCCCACGCTTCTCTATGTGCCAGGTCCAATTCTTGTCACTGGCATTTCATATCCACTACCTCCATTAAGTTGCATGGGATCCATTCTCTGGCTTTTGGGCGGAGAAAAGTCTTGGTACCCACCTTGGTGATTCCCCCAATGGGGTCATATTTGTATTCCCATGTAGTTTTACCTTTATGATGGTGGCATTGAGCCATTGTGTGGCCAGTCTGGTAACAGAACCAGCACACTTGTTTGGCATCCTCCTGTTTGACATATACTGTTTGTGATTGGTGGGAAGATTCTGGAAGGTTACCCACCTTGCAGTTTGGTTGGCATATCTGGTCAGTTCCATTCACAGATAAATCCCCTTGTATTTGTGTAATGCACAGGCTCTTGCCAATATGAGACAAATGAGTTGGGCAGCACCAGCCATGTCACCGACCACATGACTGATATTCCCGTGGAAAACCACCCTCTTACCCATGCACCATTTCTGGAGTTCGCGACATATTTGTGGACCAAGGTCTCAGTGATGCTGCAAGCAAGCAGCATAGCCTGACCCCAAATTAAGACCGTGAATGAGGCCAACGCCTGGCCTAGCTCACTTGCTGAGCTCATTTTTTTGCTTTTTGGTTGAAATAAACTTCTAGATAAATTTTTAATCAAGCAATATGATTTTATTTTATTAAATCTTGTTTGAGAAAATGAAACTGTATTTCCAGTTACCATCTCCTCATTTTAAAGCAATTCAAATAGTTTAAAGTATTTCAATAAAAACCCTAAATTTAGCTCTCAAGAAACATCCAAAATGTGGTTTGAGAAAGTCCCTTATCCCACATAACGATCATTTGGAGGATTCAAGATGCTGGTCATTTGATACACCGGATCAGTCCACATTTGTGGGTCCTCAAATCCTTACCTACAATCGTTTTAACTAAATATTTTTCAATATGGTCCAAATTCTCAAATTTGACCTCCAAATTCGTATGCAAATTCAAATCAATATTCACGAGGTTGATGTGCAGATCAGGCTGACCCTGATCCATAACATCACCCCATCACAAATCCAGAAACTCTCAGATCTTCTTGGGGCATCACTCACACTCCGCTGGAGTTTGCCAGGTTGCTTCCTCCACCGGATATCCCTTCCATTTCACCAGGAACTGTTGGCAACCCTTGACCCAACACTCCCCCAAAATCTGCTCAACCTCATACTCTTTATTATACTCCTCCCATGGATTCAGTGGCCCCAGTCACTCCAGTCCCTGCCCTCGAAATCCTTGGAGTTGAGAACCATGAACCACTAGATGGGTCTTCAACCCTTCCAGGAGGTCCAGTTCAAATGCCACCTTGTTAACAGCCTGGATCACCTTATAAGGGCCTAAGAACTTCAGTCCAAGTTTCTGGCTCTTCACTGGTACTGCTTAATTTTTTGCCACCACTAATACCCACTCCCCTGGAGCAAATGATGGGTCTGGAACTCTCCGCCAATATACATATTGTTTTTGTCATGCTGTGGCGCGCTCCAGGTTAGTCTGCAGTTTTTTCCCAATTTCAGTCATTTTCTGGGATAATTCATAAGCCCCCTGACATACTCCACTGCTTGATCCTCCACCCAGCAACGGATTTGATCCATAATTAGCAAAGAAGGAGACATCCCTATCGACAATTGATGGTGGTTATTATAAGTGAACTGAGAAAGTCTGATCCAAGAGACCCAGTTGTTCTGCTGATCTGAAATGTAACATTGGAGGTATTGCTCCAATATTTGGTTTAATCTTTCTGTTTGTCTATCAGATTGAGGATGGTAGGCCAAAGCCCTACACGGCCTGATCTTCAAATTACTGAGCAGTCTTGACCAGAATTTCGATGTGAATTGTGGACCATGGTATGAGATGATTTCCGCTGGTAAGCCATGATGGGCAAAGATCCCATCAATAAAAATCCTTGCGGTGTCATTGGCTGAAAGTTTTGAAGTACACGGGAAAAATTTGGCATATTTTGTTAACCGGTCAACCACAACCATTATTGCATCCTTCCCCTGACTCTTAGGTTATCCTGTGATAAAATCCACACTAATGAGCCCCACAGCCTACTTGGAATTTGGAGAAAAACTAACTTACCCGCTGGCTGCTTTTGTGAAGGCTTCAAACAGGCACAAACCAAGCATTCCACTACATAATTTTTTATATCCTTTTGCAAGCCAGCCCACAAATATTTCTGCCACACCAGGTTGATCATCTTCGCCACCCCTGGATGTCCTGCCAACGGATGGTCATGTGACGCCCACAGCACTTCCCACTGCAGCAAAGGGTTTGGTACCCATATCCGCAAGTCATGGCATAGAACTCCATTTCTCCTTCCATATGTCCAATGATGGCTATGCTGCTGATCTTCAGCCATTTCCTCCCATAATTGCTTTCTTAATAGCATCCTCCTCTGTTTGCTTTGGATCTCCCTTTCCAACTCGTCCTCCTCACTTACCATCATTGCAAATTGGTCTTTCCAGAACATGGTTGCTGTGTTGTATTTTTCTAACTCGGACTTCTCATAAATCAACCCCACATCCTGACTCAACCAGTCCACTATGGTGTTAGTTGCTCCCAGATGGTATTCTACTTGAAAGTCATACTGGGCCAGCTCCACATGCCAACAGGCTTGGCGTTGACTCATTCTCCTTGGCTCCCAGTGGTATTCCAGCGCTCAATGATCAGTACAGACTACAAAAGGGTGATGAGTGTACAACAAGTGGTGCTGCCACTCCTGCAGCACCGCGACCATCACCAGAAGCTCCTTGTCATAAATTGGGTAATTTGTCTCCACCAGAATCATTTTCCAGCTGAAATAACACACCGGGTGTTCTAACCCATCTTCCCCTTCTGTAGGAGTACTGCTCCCACAGAGAAATTCAATGCATCCGTTTTGACCACATAATGTTTCCTCAGATTGGGGTGGGCAAGGACTGGCGCCAAGATGAGCTTTTCTTTTAATAAATTGAATGCCCACTCCTCTTCTTCCCCCATATGAATGGTACATTCCGCGTTAATTGTGTAAGAGGCAAGGCCATCTTCAATAGGTCTTTGATGAACTGCTGGAGGAAATTCATGGTCCCCAAAAAACTTCAAACACCCATCTGATCTGTTGGCGCCTTCCAAGCGTGTACCGCCTGAATCTTATCCGGGCATATCCCTAAGCCTTCTCCAAATATCACATTCCCCAATAACTTGACTGACGCTTGATTAACTCGCATTTTGATGGTTTCAGTTATAACCCTTCCCCAGCTAGCGCCTTTAGGACTTCTCACAAATCCTGTACATGAGCCTCCTTGGAATATGAAAACACCAGGATGTCATCCATATATGTGATACAGCACTGGCCGATCAATTGACTGAGTACCTGGTTGATCATTCATTGGAAGACTGCTGGGGCATTGCGCAGCCCAAAGGGCATTACTTGGTATCGAAACATCCCCAGATGGCATTTAAATGCCATATACCTCTGATGCTCAGGCCTCACAGGCACCTGGTTGAACACATCGGCAAAAATGAGCTTGGTAAAGATGTTGCATCCTGTGACCATTGGCAGGATACCTTCCATAAGCGACATTGGGTAGGGATCCAGTTTAGAACTGCATTTAATCTCCGGTAATCCATGCATGGCCGTAACTCGCCACTTGCCTTGGGCACTAGTAGCACTAGAGATACCATGGTAGATTTTATGCTCAATTAAGCCTTCGCTCAACATGGATTGTATGTGATCCTCTAATGCGGCTTTGGCTCATTCATTCAGAGGGTACACTGGGCGTCCGCGGGGAAGCTCCAACCCTTCTTTGAAATGAAATGAAAATGCAAATGGCCCAGTGGGGGAAAATTGCGAATCCCCTTGGGACCAAAGATCCTCACAAAGTCTTGGTATTCCGCAGGTAAGCCCTCCTCCTGAATGGCCCCCAGAGTTTGAGGCCCTACTACCTTCCAGTCACCCACCAGCAACCTCCACCTCATCGGTGGACCCCTCCTTGGGTATAAGGTTATTTTACTGAAAGGTACGTAGATCTGTTGTCTGAACTGATGCCACCACCACATCCCAATCACTACAGGGTGGGTCAGGTTCTAGATTGTGCAAAACTGCATCCAAAACCTGAATGGGGCCTGCTGTATCCTCACTGATGGGCTTACATGCCATGATGGCGCCCTTCATGTGGCATCGGCAAAAACTACCCCCAGTCCTTCCTGCACCTGCAACTTCAAACGCTCCAATAGTGCCAGTTCAATATAATTTTCTTCCACCCCGGTATCAATTAGGGCCATGGCCCTCTCCATTCTCCCATCCACATGCATTTCTATGGGGAGAAACAGATGAGAATAAAGGAAAAGGCGATTTATTGTTAGACGAGTCTTTCATTTGCAAATTGGAAGATGGAGGTCTCGGCATATAGCCTGGGCGCCATCCCCCTTGAACATTTCCCACGTTTCTCAGGGCTGGGTGCCACCCCCCTTGACTGGAACGGTTGTTTGCCAGAGACTGTCCCTTCCTTGGCGACATTGACTCCTCCTGCTGGTCCCATGCCAGTGTTAATTGTTTCTCAACTTGAATCACTAAGGCTACTTCTTCTTCCCCGGCGTGGCTTTAATCTTCGCTGCTGCCAAGGCTGCCAGAAAATCTGGTTGCAACCCATGGCATTACACTTGTGAGGATTGAAAATATGTAACCTGAGCCACTTTTGCCAGTGGCTGGAAGACCCGCGCATACTCCTCTACTAAACTACGGCCCTGACTGACTGTTAATAATGCCAACCAGGCCTCATCTTTAAATTCATCCAGACATGCCACCCGGTTGACCAACTTTACACACTCCTCCATTGAACTGGGCAAGCTTTCCTGTTTCTCGATGAGTTCTTGGAACCATCCCGCTAGTTCTGGAGGTAAGGCATCTATCACCTGGGCGATTTGGAGCGTGAGAGGGGATCCCCCCTGTTGCTTGTGCTAACCGCGCCTGGAAGTGGACCCGCGCTATCACCTGGTGAAGTTTATCCAACGCCTCCATGGATAACACCACCCAGCTGGTGGTAGATTTAGGTTTTGCTTGGATCATTATTGTTTGCTGAGTGGCGCCCCCCACAATTGTCCCATTTCGTGCGGCAAAAATGCCAATGAAAACCCTACCATAACCACGGTCAAGACATGTCAGTTCCATTCTTCTCCGTTGGCAACCACTGCTTCTTCCTGGGGCCCCCACAGCATGGAGAGGAATGTATTTGAGTTTCGTTTTATGTAATGCACAGGCTCTTGCCAATACGAGACAAATGAGTTGGGCAGCACCAGCCATGTCACTGAACACATGACTGATAATCCAGCGGAAAACCACCCTCTTACCCGTGTGCCATTTCTGGAGTTCATGACATATTCACGGACCAAGGTTCCAGCAATGCTGCAAGCAAGCAGCATAGCCTGATCCCAAGTTAGGACCGTAAATGAGGCCAATGCCTGGCCTAGCTCACTTGATGAGCTCATTTTTTTGCTTTTTGGTTGATATAAACTTCTAATTAAATTTTTAATCAAGCAATATGATTTTATTTTGATAAATTTTGTTTGAGAAAATGAAACTGAATTTCCAGTTACCATCTCCTCATTTTAAAGCAATTCCAATAGTTTAAAGTATTGCAATAAAAACCCTAAATTTAGCTCTCAAGAAACACCCAAAATGTGGTTTAGGAAAGTCCCTTATCCCACATAATGATCATTTGGAGGATTCAAGATGCCGGTCATTTGATACACCGGATCAGTCCTCATTTGTGGGTCCTCAACTCCTTACTTACAATCATTTTAACTAAATATATTTCAATTTGGTTCAAATTCTCAAATTTGACCTCCAAATTTGTATGAAAATTTAAATTGACATTTACAAGGTCAATGTGTGGATCAGGATGACCCTGATCCATCACAATTTGATGTCAATTTTGAGGAGTTCCTTGTGGTCTAATTCACCTGAGATCGCTATATCTATATAGCCCCATTCGGGTACCCAGTGGTGATCAAACTCCCCTTCATCTAGGACACTGTCAAGTTCCTGATAAATTGGCAATATTAGGTCAGACCATTCCTCCTCCATTAGCTGCAGGTAGATTCAGATAGCATCTTTTAGGTATGATTTCAGTGCCTGGCAGTATGTAAAGCCCCCACTGATCAACTGACAGATGTACTCTATGTGGCTTTCTGCTCCATTCCAGGTGTTGTCTTTGGTATGCACCGCCATGGCGCTGTAGGATTTGGTTTTCACGCTTGGTTTGGGTACTTTGGTGGGGGTCTTTCCCTTCAAAATCCAACTTACCAATTCATCGAGGCTGAACCCCCAGTTGAGAAATGCTTTGATCTGGTGGATGCTGATACCTCGGCAGCTGATACTTTTAGCCATTTGCACTCTGATCTCGAGGCTCTGCCACTCTAGGGCATCTGGCGGTGAGAACCCCAGTTAGTACCACTTGAGGGTGGATTCCAGGCCACACGTTGGGTGGAGGTATTTTTGAAGGAACTACAGCATAAACAAGCTACGCTGGCACCAGTTCCTTACTGTGACACTATTCCAGCCCCCATCTGTAAATACTCATGCCATGGCTGCAAAACACCCACTTCACTCCATTGGAATGCTTTGGAGGGGGTGAAAACTTTGTCAGTATATGGGGCCACTAGCATCAGTTCTGGGAAGGATTGCTTCCAATCTTGGATAATTTCGATGCAGATCCCTGCTTTGAGCCTTTCTCAGCCCAAGTCTGAGGTCATGACCCCTTTCATCGCTGTTGCCACCTGTGGCAAAATCTCATGTTCCATCCACAGCTGGGCCAATTCAGGGGTGAACCCTGCTGCATCCCAGTCTGCAGCTTCGGTGATTGTTACAGCATTGCGCCAAATTTTCCACTTTTCAATCAGGAATGGTCAGCCTCTAAGAGTTTCATGAATCAGTTTAGTCACCCCCAGCTCTGCCCATTCATGCAATAGGTCCATACTGGCTCCCGCTTGGAACCAATATTTCATCTCCATCAGTGTGAATCTATTGGTGGACCAGTTGATGGCCTCTTCCAGCAACCAATCCTGGAAGGGTCCCCATTCCACCGCTTTTTCCTTTGTCCAGCCCGCTTTCATCAGGTCTGATGCAGTGGCTGGTGGAATTTATGTATATGACCAATGTAAGGCCTCAGTGGCCTTGGACCTGGTCATGATCCACAGTAGTGCCTCCTCTGGGGAGAAAGTAATGTTATATCATTCCAGTGCTGTGTCCACTGGAATGGAGTGTCAGGCCCATTTGAGGGCAGTAGAGGCATTTGGGAATCGTTTCGTGTACTTGGCTAAATCTGTTGGGTTGAGGCCCAAGCTCCTGATGGCTTAGGTGTATTGTGTTGTAATGCATGCCTTGTTGTAGTCCATTGCATTTAAAAGGTTGATGCCTGCCTCCATCCAGGCCTTTGCGTCCACCAGTTTTAAATCTTTGCAGATTGTGGCCTCGATCACCTTGTTCTCCACGGGGATTTTCATCCATTCCAGGGCATCTTCAGTCCTAACTCATGACGCCTTAAATAGTACTGCCATATCAATCAAGATTTGGGTGTCGAGACAGCGTTTGGCCACTCTGGCAGAGAATTTGTGGTCTCACCACATAGCCACGACAGCTGGTTTGATATCTTTGGAGACCCACTGAGTTGCTGTAGAATATGGGAACTGGAGGGCCTCCTATTGTTTGACCTCACGGGTGGACATGCCTTGGCATGCCAACATGTCTGACTGGATTGGGGTGTATTTTACTGGGGTCCTGGCTGTCAACTTGACTGCTGTCAGAGTTTCAGCCCCTTCCATAGTACTTTTAGTTTTTTCACTGAACTTTCTTGGGTATAATCCATCAGATTTGGTCCCCAATATAGTTTCACCCCCATTGGTGTTTGTCCCCAATGAAATGTATTGGTTCAGTGATTGGTTATTTGGGATCAGCCATCAATTTGTGGTTGATCTAGAGCCCCCCAGTGACATGACTTCGTCAGGGATTTCACCTGATGGTGTATCAGGGATCACGCCTGATGATTTTCTCATGTCGCTGAATTGATTTTGGTTGGGGACCATTCACCCCCTCCCCAACTGGGCCTTTTCAGATCTGGAGCATGAATTCTTCTTCACTCAAATACCCCAAGCAGATTCAGTAAGCTTCTCCATGTTGATAGAGAACTTCTTATAGCTTTGCTCTGTTGGTTTGAACTGCTGATTTTCATCAATCAAATCTGAGTCAGTTTTGGATCCTACCAATACTTTGTCCAAGTTTTTGTTTTTTCTGCAAAAATTTTCTCACCCTGTGAGTCCCCAATCCCCTCTACTGATTGAGGTTCAATGGGGGAATATTCCTGACTCTACTGTTCTTGGCATTGGGCCTCGCTCCTGGAAGGTTTCTCTTGCCATCTGGTTGTCATCAGTCACTGATCCTAGGGAGTTGACCCCATTATCCGTGCTAGTCGCAAGGGCCCCATGACCCATTGACACGTTCACGCGTTTCATCGTCATTCATGTCACCAGATTGTTACTTGACATACACATGTTGTATTGCCCTTCCCCAATTCTAGTCATGTGGGGGCTTGGGCCAGCGGGAAGTTCATTAGATGGTACATCCATCATAGCGTCCTTCATATTATTATTATTATTAATATTGTTGCAGGCAAGTTGTCCATTTCTATGTGCTGCGCACAGATGGGTGGATTGACTTCGCTACGCATGGGTGGTTAGCCATTATTCACTGCCCTATATTTGCAGTGCTCACTGGCAGTTTATTGCTCTCTCAATTCTTGTTCAGTTCACTTTTTGATTTAAAAAGTGAGGTTTGTGAGAGAAAAAAAATAAGATAAAAAAAGAGCCAATTATGCTAGAGGAGGTATTTTTAAAATCAATTGGACTTTTGATTCAAAGTTTTGATTTAGATAAACTTGTTAAATACCCAATTGACCACTAATTAGTTAACAAAACCATTTAAAATATCATACCAGCTTAATATTAAAGTCCTCGCTGTAACAATATATTGAATACCATCTAGTCATACTTTTCTTTCTCGTTGCAATCGCTTTTGCAACCTATTCAATTCAAGACTGAATCTAGTTTGATAATCTCACAGAGGAAATTAGTCTGCGCCCATGTCAGGGAGCAGTTGGGCAAGCAAGGTAAGAGGAGCAGGTGGAAGGCCCGCGGCCTCCAACGTTCAAAAACGCCCTGGAGAATCTGGCGGAATAGACAAAAATCTTAAAAAACTGGCGGTCACGATTTCCCTGGAGATACTCACATGGCAAGCACGATGCAACCAGTATATCAACACGCCACACTCCCAACCACTTTCGTCGGTGGAATTCAGAGTCCGCGTGTATCTGGACATCCAAAAAACGGCCTTATGGGAAAAATTTTGTGAAGATGTACACAAAATTTTCCCAACTGCGGTGTACGTTGCACCTCACTCCATGTCACGTGGTTGGCTGGACCTAGGTTTCAAAAGCAAAAAAGCAGCAGACAAGGCTGCAGCAGTGCGCATAGTGGTCAACCTCCTCGAAGAGCAATGGGTCATCGAAACCAAATGCACCAGATGGACAAAATCAAACCAAATTTTCCTCACGTTTGACTTTTTGCCTACTACGGTAAAACGTGACATTTTGGAACAACACCTGAAAGATGGTCTCGCCATATATGGCAAAATACAATCTTTCAAAATGCAACGCTTCACGCTGATGCCACACCTGTGCACCAGCAAAGCCATCACAGTTCAGACCCCAACTGAGGAGATCATGAAGGACCTAACCCGGATCCTGCACTCAACTTTTATTGATATTGCAGGGCATACTACACACCCATTCCGGGTGACTGTGGACAGTGCGCCCCCCATTTGCACCCACTGTGATGCGTTCAGCCATAAGGCGCACACGTGCCCCATCAAGGAGGGCATCACATTCTAAGAGCACCCCTCGGCGGCCATGGCCAATGGAGAGGCGCACTACAAACCAACCGCAAGCACCAAGGAGGCTTTCCCGTGGGGAGCACAAGGCTGCTACCTATTGGTAAAGCCTATCTCCCCGCAAGAACGGAAGAAGGCCAAGCAGGCCCATAGGGCAGCGGCCAAGGAGACGGCCAAGGCCACCACCGCTATCCCACACTCACAATGCCAGGAGGACATGGAAACCTTTGTGGTGGAAGCAACTCGGGAATTTATCAACTAATCAGATTGGGAAGCCCATGCCGAGTGGGCCTCTCAATCTGAGGATCCAATAGGAGACTTGATCTCACCCAATCGTTGCACCCAAGCCCCGGTCAAAACTGACTTGGGACCTATCCCAAATGAAATTTTTTTTTGAACCACTCAACGGTGCACCAAACTTATCCACACTGCAAAAAATTTGTCCAACGTTGGGAAAACAAAAAGCGAAGGTTAAAGCCAACGTGACTCTTTCCACAAAAATCAACAAAAACTCCAATAGCATTGCTGCTAACACCTGCACTGCTGTGAAAGCCCATGGGGACCTTGAAGAGGCTGGTGGGCCTGGGGGCCCATCCCCTTGCACCTAAGGTGCGATGGGGGAAACCTTCACTTTAGGGATGCTGAATATCGCTGGACTCAAGGCCTCCCTGTCCCAGGCTAGGAAACTGAGTTTTTTTACAACACAATTTACCTGTGGATATCCTGACCATCCAGGAGTCCCACTATCCACGAGGTTCTGAGGAAAGTTGGAAAACAATGCTCCTCCCATCCCTATCCTTTTGGTCAAAGCACTGTGGGGTGCTAATTCAGAAAAATAATTTTTTCGAATTTGTATCCTCAGAAACATTCCTAAATAGCTGAGTGCTCATCGTCACCTTCTCGTGGGCTGACATAGCACACGCAATTTTCAACATCTATGCCCCAAACGGTGCACATGAGCATCAGTATTTTTCTCGTTGGTCAAATCCCTCCCGCTACCCCCTGATTCTTTCCTAGTTGGTGACATAAACTGTTGGCTAACCTCACTAATGGACCGGTGGCCTCCCTCACCCCATGCCCCACAGGGTCACGTAGAACTACGCGTTCTAAAGGCCACCCTTGGGTTAATGGATGCGCTGCCGCAACATGCCCCGCTGCTCAAAAACATGATGCATCCCCACGTCCACAACGGCCAATTAAGGTCCATGACCCGCATCAACCTTATTCTAATGCTGGCTAAATTCCAACCCCACATCTCCCACTTCAAAATAATAATAAATGGAATTCTCTGACCACCAACTGGTCTCAACAACCTACCACCTACCTGTCACAGTTGCTAAGGCCCCACATTGGTGCAAAATCTGCCCCCCTAAGCTCGCGTCACCAGGATTTTCCACGTGGGTGGAAGAGGCAACTTTGGCAAAAAAAAGTTTGTTGCACTATTTGTTGCGAACCCCATTTCCACATGGGCAACTTTCAAAGAGGACACCATCCGCCACTCTCGCCATCTCTCCTCCAGATGCTCACAAGCCACATTGGCGGTTATCTCGCGCGCTCTGGCAGAATTGGCACACTTGGAGTCCAACATTCCAGCTACAGATACAGCCCCGCATGGGGCTGGAAGTGGGCGGAGGCAGCCACCCACCTCAACGCACTCAAAAGGCAACACAAACATCAGGTTTGTGTCCAATACAGGGCCACACGAATCATAAAAGGTGACAAGTGCACCATATATTTCTTTAAAAAATTTTTTGCACCACACCAGAGTGTGGCCTGCACACAGGTGCAAAGATTGGATAATTCTATTGCAGATACACTGGCTGAAGTGGCAATCGAAATGCAAAAATATTACTCTGAGTTGTACCGAGCCAAACCAATTCAGCTGGCCAAAGTGGCAGAATTTCTTGACTGAGCTCATATCTGCACCATTTTCTGATACCCGGAAATAATAAATTTAATTACTCCAAACGAATTATGGACAGCCATTCGCGGTGCGCCAAACCAAAAATTCCCAGGCCCAGATGGCATTCCATATGAGTTCTACAAAACGTATTTCAAATATATATCCCCACTTCTGCTTGCCTCACTTAACTAAAGCCTGTTGGAAACGCGCCTCCTATTAGGAGGACATGAGGCCTTTACTGTCACACTCTTCAAAAAGGGGATAAGCTTGACTTAGCCAACTGGCGCCCCATTTCTTAACAAAAACAAACACCAAAATTTTAACAAAAAATTATGGCTAACCAATTAGGGACTGTAGCATCTGCCACCATCTCCCAGAACAATTCAGTTTCATCCCCAGAAGGTCGATTTGGGATAACGTGCACTCTGTGGCTAACGTATGTCAGTCCACAGCCTCTGGGGCACTTTATTCTTGGACCAACAAAAGGCCTATGATAGAGTAAACTGGGAATACTAAGGGCCTGCCTCCATCAATTCCGCCTACCCCCTTGCTTCATCAACTGGGTGATGCTGCTCATGGAATCTGCAACAATGGCAGTGCGTGGCCCTGGCTTCCTAACGGAAGTAGTTCGCCCTCAAAGGGGCTTGCAACAAGGGGACCCCCTCAGCCCACTCTTATACAACTTCAGCCTTGACCCACTACTGCGAAATGTGAATGCCCAACTCACTGGGGTCCATGTGCCAGGCCAAGCCCCAGTCAAGATATTGGCGTTCGCAGATGATTGTGTAGTTGGGGTGTCTAATAATCAAGATGCACGCGCGCTTGAAGCTCTCTTCCAGGAATATTCCTGAGTAAGCAACGTGGCACTGAACGCCTCCAAAACCGAAATCATCCTCCTTGGTCAGTTTCAGAACTGCTGGGAACCAGCAATTAGTTCCCAACCTGGCCCATCTGCTCACCCACGTCCACGCCTTACTAACTCAACACACACCGCTCCACTGGTGCTCCCCTTCATGCCAAGTCCTACCATAGGACCTGTGCGCCATCTGGGCGTGTGGATGGAGGCAGGTGGATACGCGTCAGCAGTAATGGAGTGCCATATTCTGGACAACGTGATGAAGAGAATCACCTCTCTCAGAGCCCACCCTACTTCCCTTACTGGCAGAGTTGTTTTAGCCAACTCTATGCTCCTATCTAAAGTCTGGTTTGGAGCCCACGCCATCCCCTTCTCCCCATTCTTCTTCAAATCCTTGTATGCCTTGCTGCAAAGATGGCTTTGGTCAGGCCGCCCTCCACCAGTGCGGCTAGAGGTCATTTTTGGCCCTCATCATCATGGTGGCATGGGCCTGCTTGACTTCAAAGCCCATGCTGCCAAGATCCTGGGCACCTGGATTGCGGCCGTCACCGCTCCTACACTCCCATCCCAACACTGGTCCCGCGCAGCCTGCTCCAACTTCTCCCAAGCCTTGGGCCTCAACAATCCATCAAACCCCACTCCCTGATGAAATACCTCGCATCACACACATCGGCCACAGGTCCTCACGGGATAAAAACCCACTACAAACGAATCCTACTCTCCATGCGGAGCACAGAGTGGAGAATTCGTATTAGTGGACATACAACCCAAAGAGGCCGCCCCTCTCCTCAGTTCACACAAGAGGTACAGGGGCTACCCATCCATGATGGTGTGATCCCCATTCGGCCCCATGTCCTATCCAGGGTGGACTACCTGGACATGATGGACATCCCTTATTCTATTGAGACCCAAAAAACAATCTGGAAATTTGTACATACCCTCTGTTGCAGCCTCAAGTCCGCTCTCATGTGTGGCGCTGCCTGAGGCGGGTGTATCATACAGCTGAGTGCTCTAACACTTTATAATCATCCTGTGTCGTGTGCGGCAAGTATGGAACGCTGTTCCACCACCTGGAGAAGTGCCCCACCTCTAAAGTGATATGGCGCGAAGTTCAACGTCTGCTGGGCCAGGATCAAACGCATCCCTTCAGTCTGTCAAGAGATATGTTTACTCTATCAATGGCCTCCTCCCTTCCACCCTCCCTCTGTGCTCTGGTGGTTGTAATCGCCATGTGGACCATCCACACGATTGTCTTAGATGCCATCGCAGGCTCCACCCCCACCCTCCCAGAAACTGTCCATAGATTCCGGTCTCATTTGGTGGACCACTTTCAAGCGTGGATGTTTGGATACTTCCCACCGCGTTGCCATCAGCTGGTCTCCTCCTGGTTCCCAGTCTGGTTCATCAAATCAGACCCCTTCCTCCACATGTGCGCAATAGTGGCTATGGCCCCTTCACACATTCCCTCCCCCCCATAAGTGGCGTTCCCGCTGGCAACAAGAGATAGCATCACTTCTCTGGGGTGCCTCCCATGGTACTAAGTTTATCTGTCCTGAGTCATATTTGGAAGTGTCCATCCCATGGTCGGCCTTCCTCACAATAAAAAAAACAATATAGTGAATACCATCAAAGTATATATAGGATTTTCACTTGTTACATATAAAACTTTTTATTTTACTATCAAAATAATATTTTTTAAAACTCATAAACCTTCTCAGGCATGCACACAACAACTCACCAAAGTTTCATTACAATTGGATGAATGGTATATGAATGCATTTGGGACATACATACATACACATAGACAGACAGACATTCATTTTTATATATATAGATGACGCATTGTGAGCTGAGATCTAATTAATTTGAGAACCTGATAATATGCGTTTATTAATCTGTATGTCATAAATTATTAAGTATAGACATGCCTATCTATACTAGCTTGAAGAATAAGGATAAATCTAATATGATTGATTAACGTTGAGGATGTATTTTTAATTGACATAAATATAAAGACTGACATTAGCTTAATATTATCAAAGCACTTGGAGCCAATTATTGTCAATAGATTTAAATTATAGACTCAAAAGCAGAATAATTTGAAACTTGACCATCTAGTACTAAAAAAATAATTTGAAACTTGCATCAACTGATCTGATATTTTATATTTTATTCGAGGTGGGCCAACCTGGGGATGATACTGCACCAATTAGGGAAGTGAAGAAGATGGGAAAGGAGGATAAAACCCGGAAAACCTCTATGCGCGGCGTTTGATAGGCCAGGAACTCCATGGACCACCTTTGCTATTCGCTATCTTGGTTCAGGGCATTGGTGCGCAAAACCAACACAGTCAAAATCATCCCCTACCCAAAGTCCAATACCGGGATCAAACTTGGGAGGCAGTGGTAGAGGGTCCAACTGATCTGATATTACTCATCAGATGTAGCACTGTCATACAAGTCAAAGTCAATTGGTTTAGGACCTTAGCTGACTTTTGTCATGGTAGGGTATATAAAAGATATTGTGACTAATCTTCTACTCATCAAATCCAGGAGAAAAGTAATTTCAGACTGAACATTGAAGGTTACCAGGGCAATGCCAAGTATGCCCCTAAGAGTATGCTTAAGTAAAAGCAAAGCCTACATCACAAAATTTGAGAGGTTTGAGGAGGAGAGTGATCTGACCAAGCTTACCAACTGAAGGTTGGTTTGAGTTTCAGCATGCATCAAAAGCAAAAGTGGAACTTTGCTTGAAGTTAACTTTTTTATCTCAATTATATCATAATCATGTTGGTCTAGTTTGTTTATTTGAGGTAGGAGGACCATGGGACCAACACTATCAAAACCTTGTTGGACAACTTTAATTACCAGTATTGTAGTTTGTTTATCTTATAAATAAAACTCCTCATGGAAGGGTCAATCATAACTAGAAGCTCAACAGTTAACCAGAGCGTCATTACTCATATATTAAGCATTTATCTTTTTAGTCCCAGAGGATCCCAACCTGGTATAGAAAGCATATACATTGGTTATTGATTTTAGTTTTAGACTTTTTCAAAGAATGTTGAACCCATTGTACTTCAACTCACCTCCCACATTTCCATCTGGTATATAGACAAACAAAAAATTATATTTGTGTTTAAGAAAAACTCAAATGAAGTCTGGAAATCAAAGCTCTTTACTAAATTTAAAAAAGTTAGATTAATTAGTATTGTAAATAAAATACCTTTATCATATATATAATTATTTATTTATTGATTTTAGTAAGCTGTTATGTTTTTATAAATTTATTATTCTATTAAAGTGAAGTTTAATAATGGTATTAACTTCAGCGCTTGATAATGATTAAGAAATCAATGCGTGGCTTACTACTCTTTACTTCAGTTCAACTAATATAATTTCTTATTGAATATTTAATGTTTATTCGAGGTAATCCAAATTTTATACTAGATGTTAAATATTTTAATGAAGGATTGCACACTTAATTATATATTTTTGACATGTACATTCTCATAGCAGTATATATTGTATATATAAAAAAGAGACAAAATGCTTTAAGCGCAAAAGTAATTTTTGTATTCAGCCAGAAGTTTGAGAATGGTTAATTATTTTTGTTACTACTTAAACTCACTTGCAGTTTTACTGGCATACATTCTTCATATAACTTATTAGTTAGCTTAAGTTTTTTGTATTATGGATGTACATAACTTTCATGGTTACTATGGATAAATTATATATTTCCAAATGAATAATATAGTTTTTTATCATAACATACTTTATTATAATCACTATTATATCAATTAAGATAAACCTTTACCAAAAAGTAACCTTTCTATTAAAATAAAACTTTAAGAATCTTTATTTATACGAAGATAAAAAAACTAGAGAGAAAATGTTACTAATATATATAAATATATACTAGTTATATAACTACCTAAAACCAATTACTGATCTAATATTATTACTAATATAAGATATTATTTATAGTTACATTTACATTTTTTATAAATTACTGAGATTAGAACAATTATACAATAAAAGATTGTATACATCTAAAATTAAACTAATAAAAAACTGTATGAGATGAGATACAACTATGATAATGAGGCTTACATTAAATAATAAAACTTTTAAACCAATCAATAGAGAGAGCACATGTTAGCCATAGTATTAGTTAAAATTTAGCTTTTATCTTAAAATAAGACTTTACACAATGACACTTTTTTCCAATTTTAGGTAGAAAACTTTAAAGATTTTTTGTATTTAAACTAAAACTTTCCCAAAAATCTATCAGCATAATGTTTAAAAAATCTCATTTATCAAATAAGAAAAGGATACACAGCCAAAAATGGACATATATTGATATTTGTCTAGTATTGATGGAATTGTACTTTAAACAAAAAATGACAATATAGAGTATAGGTAGATTATAGTTTAATTATTCAAAATAACTACAATATATTGATCACCAAAATGTTCTAACAAATCATAGATATGGAAAATCATATATAATTTATCTAATTTTTATTTTGTACTTTGGACTTCAGTTGCAGTATTGCAGTATGATTAACTTAAAAAACGATACCATCTTTGTATAATGTAAGCCATTATAAAGCTCAAATATACTTATTTAATAGGTTTAGTAATTAGTTGATATATACATAGTGTTAACAAATTAAACTTACCAAAAACATTTTATAATGAGAAATACAGGTATTTTTATTATGTTCAACTTAAAAGCTTGAACTGTTGAAGTTGTTATAGCACTAAATAAATACCTGATGATAAGTATAAACAACTATAATTCTAGAAGACCATTAAGTTACATTATGCTATATGAAGTGTAGCTTGGCTTTATTATGTTAATATATTAGAAAGAATCTTTATAGTTAATGCATAAGCTTGCAAAATTAAAATGTGCATGGGCATCAGAATGCTCATATAATTGATAACATAAAGGGAAGCTTTCAGGGAAGCAACTAATAAAAATAAGGCTAGGCTATTAAATTGGGTGAGTCAGGGCCCAGTATTGGCTTAAAAAATCATGAGCGCAGTTATTTTAATGTGACTAAGATGGAAGATTATAGAAATTTCTAAGGAAAATGACGGTTCAAAAATTTACCAAAGGCCCCCACAACAATCCAAGTGTAAGGTTCTGGACCTCAGCTATCAATATGGATAGGTCCTTGCACCCATTTAGAACAAAAAAGGGCACTAATACTAAGGATCTACTTCTTTTCAAGAAAAGGGACCTAGGACATACCTTGGATGAAAGATAGGTAGCAGCTGTTCCCCATGTTTACCCTTCCCACCCCACAGACAATTTTCAAACCAAAAACCATCTTTACACTGAATCAGAATAGTTGCATGTAATAAAAATCAAACATCTCTTTTCAGTTTTTATAGGCATATTTCAAGTTTATGATATAAGGAAAATTCATCTAATGTTCAACAGCTTAATTAGAATCATTATTGGTGGTAAAGGATATGATACCTAAAGTGCCACAGATGAAAAACTGCAATTTTGTGTCAGAGAGATGGCATATGAAGTTTAGACAATCCCATCAGTCAAGATGAAAAAGCACCCAAAAGGCAAGCCATAATGCCATAGGCATTGCCGCTCAACAATGTTGGCTTATGTGGGGAGATGTGTGATGTTTAAGCGTTGGTTAATTGTGAGCATAAAAAGGAACCCGTCAAGAAACCAGGCTGTTGCAACTCCAGATCCAGTGGGCCTTGATGCAGGGAGTTGAATGATCAGACTAGCTGTTTTGGGTTACTTCATAGGAAGGTCTGAAACTAAAACAGAGGTGAGGGGGAGGATCCTTTCATGGACTGGAGACAGATGGGCCCACAGGATTCTGATATCCTTCTGGCAGATGGCTTTGACAATTGGGTTGAATTCCAAGAAGTTTCTTACAAAGTTTGCCCAATTGACTATGAAGGGAGCCATAATTACTATCAAGACTGGTATTTCCCAGCCAATGTAGGGCCCAAAGGGTTACATGGTTAGTGCCATAGAGAGCTCATCAAGGAAAAATTTAAAATAAATCAAAAATTAAAATTCCATGGAGATTTTAATGAATATTAAATTTAAGAAAATTGACAGTCAGTTTCATAAGTTGTTACAACTTCTCAAATAAATGGTAAATCTGGGGAATAACAGTAAAGCACGGGATTGGGTCACTCAAGATTTGACCTAACCCAGTGAACTTTAGAGGGGGAAACGAATTTAATTTGAACTGACCTTGAAGGAGTCAGCGGCAGGCTGATTTGCTGTCATTTTGACCTCAGACGCCTGACTTTCAGTTCTCTGCATTTACTATGGATAGCATGATGACGTCTTACCTGATAGGTAACAGGGATCTCCCAAGACCATCCCACGTAGGGGCAGTCCCAAATGGTCAGAAGTGGGTTCAGGATACCCAAACCGCCTGCATCCAGTCACTTTGGTGTCTGTTTGTCCAAGTGAGATGCATCAAAATATGATCTAGATTTTTGAGGGGATGGGTTTGTGCTATCAGCAACATTTGACAATGTAGTACATGCCAGTCAGGCTTTGTCCCCATTGTTTTTGAGGGGAGTTCCAAATTGGCTACAACATTATCCAATGGCCTGATGCCATTGAGGATTTTAACTGAGGATTCATCACTGGACACTTTCATATTAAGAGGTACATGCCCGTCAGGCCTTGTCCCCAATGTTTTTGTAGCATGTTTTGAACCAATGATAACATTTAACAATGTCCTGATGCCATTGGAAAGTTTTGCCGAGGATTTGACACTTAGCTTCTCATATACTAAATGTGAAAGTCCATCAGGTTTTATTACTGAGGGTTTACAGCTTTAGGACCTTGATTTTGAGGGCTCAGTGCCATTGACTTCATAAGAGCCTTTCAGCCCATGGGGTGGCGGCTCTCAATTTTTAAGCGCAAATTTCCTCAATTTGCCATACTAATTTGATGGAGGCAATTTTGGTGACAGATGGTGGAATCTTCAGAGGGAGGACTGTTACCCAATGCTCATATACCACATGGGAGAGATCACCCTGGGTAACGAGAGGGACAGCTGCCCTCTTCAGACACTTTTTAGTGAGAAATGGGAACACTGTCCGATTTAGGAAGAGGGGATGCTCCCCCAGACTTACAGTTTGAATATAAAAATGCTTTTTATAAATTGGATAGCAATGTATTTTAAATGTGTCAACAGATAATGCGGATGCTAAGGCATAATTAGAAAATTGAAAACTAGTCTTAGATAAAATAAAAAGCCTAGAATTTTGTTCCAGAAATAAATTGTAAATAATAACGCAGGCCATTTTTAAGCAATTGATATTACTAACCCATTGTCCTACCTCATAAGTATATTGCACACCAGTCTGCACCTTGTATTTTTTGATTAAACTGTTTATTAAATTTATAATATAAGTCATATCCCAAATCTTTTATTCATGAAAAAACCTAACAGTTCCTCACCCTGAAATTAACACATTGAGGTCAGAGATTGTGTCACATTCCTTTCTACCTGTGTTAGCAAAGGTTGAATTTCTAGTTTTTATATTCTCTCATCTAATTTTATAGGCTTTCAGGAAACATAAGGACGACTCCAGCTTACCAAACACCTTATTTAGAGCTATCTCATTATTCATTTGTTAAAATTCATAGGTTTTGAGATTATTCTCAGATATTAAACCCTTTAAATATTAACTGCTCAGGTTCAGTTGTTGTGCAATTCTCTGCGATATTTTGATAGTGAAATATAATCGTTGATAATAGTATGGAGACTATTATCCATAGTTGGATTGAAGTACTAGAAATTGGTCTAACGCTCGTCCAGTATTTCCTCTCAAAATACTTATGATGTCCTGAATAGGGATTTGTTCCCTGATACCGCCTAACTCAATCTATGCTCAGATTCCTGTTTACAGTTTCTGTTTATGACACACAGTTGTCAGCAATCCCCAATTAATTCAGCTTCTTCTCTGGATCCTCGCTCAGATCCTTACTCTTTATCTTAAAGAGTCTCCCAATTATTGCACACAACAATAATCTCACTGAGAAAGAGTAGAAATTGAAATTGATTCTGATAAAGTAAACTAAGATAATACTCTGATAATTAATACTTTTTTTATTTGTGAATTCTTTAGGGAATTTATAGTGGGGAATTTGGAGCCAAAACTTGATTAGCACCTCTCAATGAAACGGCAGCCAATGCCATCATATTACCCATCCTTGTCTCAGCAGCGATGGTCTTCCCCATACTGGCTAGGATTACATCATTGGACATCCTAGAGACCTAAAATGGAAAGAGTTGGAAAACGTGTCCCTAACGTTTTTCTCAATCCAAGTGAACCAACCATATTTGGCAAGCAACCTGCTTAGGTAATGGGACTTGTTACCCATCAAGGCAGGTTGTGAACCAACTGATTGATTCACTAGTTGCAGGCAGCATCACTCGCCTTGCAACTTGATCCATAAATTACTAACCGGTCAGTGATAAAACCTAACCAATCCCAATCAGTACACCATATAGTTAATCAACTATCAGATGCCTCAGTTTTGTCAGCAACTCTGCCCAATGAAATCTTAAGCATTTGTCTGGATTGATCGCTGATGATTCCAACCTAGGCAATTAACCTAAATTCACCAAACATTATTACCCTGAAATCAGGGGCAACCAATATCCAATTCACTTCACACTAGGGAATTATCCCCAAGCAATACCTGTAATCTAGCCAGCTGGGAATGTGGGCAAAAATCCAACACATCCCTCTTCTTTCTTAGATTTCCAGAAAGAAAAGGATCAGGGCAGGATAACACCACTTCAGACACTCAGTCAATACTTCATTTGTTCAAGCAGAGTATGATAAATCAGTACTCAACGCTTCCCAGGATGACCTTCAGCATGTGGTTCTCTTCCTCTTCCTCCTCTCTACCACCTACTCATAGTGTGGTCCTCATAACATTCTGTCATGCTGGGCTTATCAATTTACTCATGATGATATCCTGGGATCCAGTTTTCCCCCCATCAGGGCATATGACCCACTGTCATATTCAGGATTCTTAGTCAGCTTCCTTGATTTCTTATTCTCTCCTCATCCTCAACAGGAGATCATTTCCATCAATGTTCATTTTATGGCGCAATTAAGAATGCTCATTTATGTTTGCCCTTGTTATTTTCTCTTAATAGCCTCTTGGCTCATATCATTCTTAATTCTTCTCTGGAGAGCTTATCCCATTAATTTTAAGATTAATTTCTCTGAAATTGGAGCTTAAAAGATTTCATGTGCATAATGTTGACCATCATATAAGTCTGACATTCCCCTCTCATTCAGCTCATATGTCGAATTACAAGTCTCAGTACCAACAGCTTCTTAATAGCTTGTCTGATCCAGATCTTTGGCTCTTCCAGCGGATGAATCAATCTGCACGCCAGAACTTTTTCTATGGTCCTTACAGGGCTTATACTCCTAGTCAAGTACTATAGTCAGTCCTTCCATAAAATTACTGGAAATGATAACCAAACCCACTGAAATCAGGTTAGCAATTGTCTCAAATGACTTGTGACCAATCCTTTATCTGTTCATTTCTTCCTGATTTAGTATAAAACTCTCCTGGATTTGGCTCCCTTCACAGATAATTCTACCATCATTGTTGAACCACCTGAAGCAATACCCTTTGCTCTTGATCGTTCACTCCTTGCCAGATCAGACTTGCTTCCAGAGTTCCCCTTCAAACTCATTCAATATTACAAGCCAGCTGTCTTGGTCACTGAACTAACCATTGGCAACAGCATACATTTTGAATACCATATGCAGAATTAAGGGCCCAAGTCACTGAGGCTTTGTCCATAGTTCTGAACTCTTCCGATCTTGAAAACATCCTAGATTAAGATATTGCCGCCTATGCTCTTCACTTTGCTGGCCAAGTTCTTCAAAGTTGGGCCATGGAGCTTCCAGCTTCTCCAGGCTTCCATCGCTTTTTCTGCTTCAGCTTCAAAGAAGCTCATAGTCATCACTTGCAGGATGCCATTTGCTCCTTGAAAAACTATCTCATTTCTGGCACTACCCATCGGATCTTCCACTGATGTCTTTGATAGGGGGCATGATTTGAAAACCCCCATCTAGTATCCCATGCTCGTAGCCAGCCCATATGTCCAGTGTTCTTGATGAAGCCTGTCAGCAAGCATTCAAGACCAACTTTCTGGATCCTGTGCCATATTGGGATTACTCATGGTTATTTGCCAACTGCATCTACTTGTACTGTTGCTTCCCTCCCTGCTCCATAGTATCATGTTTGGCATCTTCTTACATTTCAATTTCTCTTTCCCTAGTCACGTTCTTGCAGGGATCTGCGTCCACTCAACGAACTTGGTTTCATGTAGGTCTAGCCCTCTCTAGCATCTGATCTCACATAGACTTCAATGGGTTGTTTACTCCTATTGTGATCCATCCTCCCTCCCCCAAGAGGTGACATAGGCAGAATCATCCCCAAATTGAGGATAATCAATAAAAATAAAAATTATAAAAAAATATCAGTTTTTCTATGCATTTTATTTATTTAACTGAGGTAAGCTGACCAGGGGACAGACATTACCAAACTAAAACTAAAACTAAAAATAATGTAACTAGTTGAATCAAACAAAATGCCTGTTGGGAAGTTGATATGACTGGACAATACACTACCCATATCAGCGGATCACAGGGGAATTGAGATGAGTCTCAAGATTTACAAAAAGGGGATACACTAATTATAATCAAGCAAAATGAGAACATTCAGCAAATTGAGAGGAATCATGCCGAGATTTGATATGAATGAGAGCAACTCGAATAAGGAAGAATAATAGAAGGTACCAAGCCAAGGATGCATCTGGCTGGGGAATTGAAGCATAAAGAGCCTGATGGAAGATTACAGAGGGGATAGTCAATTACGAGGAAGAGAAGAAGAGAATGGTCTGCAAGATATCTAAAAAAATAAAGAAAGAAATAAGGGG